>OX235276.1:43842893-44051865 GCA_944472155.2 Trichobilharzia szidati | reverse complement strand
AAAGTAAAATCATAGTGAGATAATCAATTAATGAATGTGATACCACCACCTCTTTAAGAGCATAAACAAAATAAAAGGTGTGATACAAACATATGAATACTGCTTACTTTTGATTGTTGATTTTTATCCATACTGCTTTGTTCTTTTCGATTTTTCCTGCAGATAATCGTTCAGTACTATATATCTTCTTTTGTATCCTCTCTATTGATTGATTCATAGACATCGGTTGTGAGAAACGCATTGGTTCCCTGTGGTGTATTGTTCATAGAGAACTGTTGTGATTGTTGTTGTTGTTGCTGCTGCTGCAACTGCTGTTGATAGTGACGATCATTTCCAAATGAATTTTCACGTGAACGACTAAGACCACTATTATTTCTAGAGTTTACAGCACCTGTTGTCTGAAATATAAAAAAACAAAAGTGTGTTCATGAATTCAATATAAATTTAGTGGGAGTGATGATTGAAGTTGTCAACAAGACAAGTACCCCCCTCCTCCTCCCTGGTAAGAGACCTGAGAACCATAGGTTTTCAGTTTTTAGATTACCTTAGCCAATACTCAAACTCAATAAGTTTATATGATGCGGGAAGGATCTCTTGCACCGTTGTCAAATAGGAATCATTTCGGATAATCTAAACATCAGTAATATACATGTCAGCAACATTGATTAACAGAGTCAAAAGTCAAAGAAGGAAAACGTCGTTAGGCATACTTGGGAAGTACCATCAGCCCCAACGGGTTGATCTCTGACGAAATCTCAGCACGAATATAGAGGGCTAGTTTCGCATATGCCAGTTTACGCCGTCTCTGGCGTAGACGTGATATCCGACTATCGACCAGAGGGCGTGTGTACTGCTCATCAGTCCGCTGTCCTCCTTTATGAATGGCTGTGAGACCTGGCCATTGAGAGCGGAAGACATGAAAAGGCCGGCTAGTTGTCTCTGATCATAGGTGCCTGCGTTCTATCTCCTGTGTGTGAAGTGGTATAATAAGGTGAGCAATATTGAGGTTAGGCTTCTTCGGTTGAGTGCTAGGTAGGTGGGAGGGGAAATCAATCGACGAGGCTGTGAAGCTACATCGACTGAGATGGTTAGGGCATGTGTTGCGTATGCCTAGTCATCGTCTTCCTCGACAGTGGGCAATGTTAGCTGATATAGGGTCAGGCTGGAAAAGAACTAGAGGCAGTCAAACCAAAACATGGCTTTATCAGTTAATGCAATCCACAACAGTTAGTTTAAGCCAGCCACGTAGGAAGGTGTAGACTGGCCTCCTGGTTGGGGTCGTCGGGACGCCAAAAGCCAATGGCTGGATACAATCGGTGATGTGGCTCAAATCGTTCTCAATGGCTAGTGTAGATGCATCCACTCCTTGTGACTTATAATTTCCAGTGAAAGTATATTGTTCTTCGTTATTACTACTCCTTTCGTTTCATATCCCTGTCTACTGTCTTTGTTTTACATTTTTTCTACTTTCTTCTCTTGCTTTGTGTGCTACAAGGAGGGAGTGTGGCGACTTGAACTGCTGGACATCGGTGCAAAGTTCTATGTCGAAAATAGACAGACAGACAAGCATCCACGAACTTCCATTCACACAACTTTCAATTCGTCCTTTTGGACAGCTTTGTTCTTATAGGAGTTTGTGCGTATAAGCTCTCTCACGACACTTAACTCTATTTGGTATACTGATAAAATGGTTTTGAAAAGTGTGTGAATATAACTATTCCCTCAGACAATATTTATCATCGAAGAAGTCTGTGGCTGTTAAGATAAGTAATGCATATGTTCATTAGCTCATCGACTGAGTTACTGCGCTTGTGTTAGAACTCGATATTCACTGCCAACATTATTTCAAGGATGGTACAATGACAACTAATAATAATCACTTTATTATTCTAAACAGTATGTTCGATTAATTTGAGAGTAGAATTTGGGCAATGTGGTAGAATAGATAAGTTTACTTCTTTCGTTTCACTAACATACAGTGACAACAGTATTAGTATAACTGGGTGGTGGTAACGTTTTTGAGTACAATTTATTGCTGTTCATAATCATATCAATGTATAACTTGTTTTATAATAGCTTTATCCACACCACTTTTCCCCCTCCCCTTGATTTTCTGTTACACTCTCCTATATATCCGGTATCGGCTTTCTTCAATGAATAAAGATCCGGTGAAAGGGAGAGAGAGAGGTAGAGATAGAAAGGTTAATCACTGAATCTCTTTGTTTGTGTTAAGTCAACAATAAACGCCATGCAGTAACCATGCCGGATATATGGAAAAGTATTGGTTTTGTAGGGATTTTGTTTGATTGCATGGAAGATTTCATCATGAGCTGACATCAGTTAGAGAACCACTGGAAAACCTGGGAGTACTGGACAGCTGTTTCGTCCCAGTTTGGGACTCTTCATCAGTACGCAACCACCACACTGGTTCGAAACCAAGACCTTCTGGTTGCAAGGCGAGCTCGTAGACCATTGAGCCACTGGGACCCGATCCAATGGCCATTCCATGAATTCTAACTTCTGCCAATTCACGACATAGAACAAGATCCATTGGATCGGTTCCCAGTGGCTCAATGGTCTACGAGCTCGCCTTGTAACTAGAAGGCCCTGGGTTCAAACCAGTGTGGTGGGTGCGTACTGATGAAGAGTCCCAAACTAGGATGAAACGGCTATCCAGTACTCCCAGGTTTTCCAATCGTTGTCTAACTGATGTCAGCTCATGATGAAATCCTCCATGCAATATGGAAAAGTAACAATAAAAAAACAGCATGACGTAAGACGACTGACTATATAAAAGCAAGTTATCAAGTCGTGTAAATATACATTGATAGGTGGTGATTGATTTTGAGCAATAAATTGTGCTCGGAACGTCACCACTCATTAATTACAGTGTATCACTGTGTGTTTATCTAGTATGGAATATTTTTGATACAGTGTGGAATTGTCTGGGTAAGTTACAGATATTGAGAAAATTATCTGTTGTAAAAAAAGCAACCTTCAGTAGTTTAACTTTTGTCGTCATATAGTTGCTTCTTTAAGAAGAGAAGGCTAATGGCGAACCAGTTGCTTCTGTTCGATTATATATACCATTGTACTTTGTGTTTTGTACACTATTTATTCTTTTGGAGGTTTGTGAATAAATTGTATTGTATTCAAACCTAATCATCCAGTTATTCGGCTAATGACGTCTTGCAGGACGTTTCATCCTATTAGGGACTTGTCAGTTGAGTAGAATTACATCCTCAGTGAATGATGCTGTTCCTAATGAGACATAAAACGAGCACCCCCATCATTTCAAACACTATTACTAACTGGGTATGCGCAAGCACATCTAGTTGACCAGTTCTACCATCAACTGAATAACATCCTATTATTAACCTTCAGACATCATTGTGGCGACCACACTAAGTAGCCGAGCATTTTGTTTGAGTAAAAATCAATCACGTTCTTGGATCTGTGCAGTTATTTCATTGCCTTTTTCAGATGTCATTCACAGCTTAATAAGCTTCAGGAAAAAGTGAGCTGTGTAGATTTCTCTGTAAGCGTTTTAATAATAAGTTTGACAACTTGGGGTGTTATCATTTACACATCAGAGGTTGTGCTGTGTCTTCTAGCTGAAATATTCCTCTTGATTACTTCAAGCTCGTAGGGTTTTGTTTCTTGCTTCCCTCATGACGTGTGTGTGTTAGATTAAGCCTATGTTGGTCCTTTTCTCTACTATAGATTGACGCTTATTTCTTCACTAAACTCTTCTCTCACTCTGTTTTACAAATTTGCGTGTAGTTTCAAACGTTAATTCTAGATAGCTGGAGGTAATCATCGTGGAAGATCATTTGACCTAAGTTTCGTGCTTGTTGGCGGCACTCGTTAGCAAGACGTGTATGCAACCTTCAAGAAATTGATGTCGTCTCTGGGATACAAACCAGCGGCACCTAGTGTTACAGTCATAGACGTTACTACTGAACTATTCGAGTTCATGACTAACCTCCTGTAGGACTATAGCAAATTCATTTATTTGTCACCAGGCGGTAAGAAATATCATTCTTCTAGTCCTTAGTGTTTGTACTGACTGATTTCTATCAGTCAAGTTCGTAATATGGGGTCATCAAACTAGGTGACCTTCCGTTGCACGACATTGGTTACACCTTGGTGGCCAATCAATCTATACAAAATTGATTTATATCAGTCAATCAGGGGTATTTCTTCGGTTGTGTTTGTTTTGATAATACTCGACAAAAAAAGGTTTTTTTTAGAAAAAAACAAAATATCGGTAACTCTAAACATGAGTGACCCTAGTGAGCGGACGTAATGACCTCGATCATAAACCAATCAGATTAGGACACACTAAAAACGCGGGAATACAGAAGTAGTATTGGAGTACTGTAGGAATAATAGGCATATAGGGGAAGCTTGCAGATGTTGAGGAGTAATGTCTTGCACAAAGGTATGCAGTTGCTGTTGATGGATAGATGTATAGATGTTGTAGTTGTCGTTACAGAAAATCTGTCTGGGAAGATATGTCGTTCCTTTTTTTGGGTTCATGGGCGCTGTATAGTGTGAACAGGTAGCGAAACAGCTAAATGAATTTGGAGTATCATTGAAGACTCCAATAAGGAGTCGGGAGTTTTTCTTGGAACACATACGAGAAATTTACCCTGCATAACTATCCATTTTCTAACACTGACTTTGATGTCTACAGAAGAGGTTTTAAATTATGCGCATTTACTACGGGCTCATCTGATTGGCTGATCAAGGTTATTACGTTCATTTACTCGGGTTCTTTGTTTGGGTCGCTTATGTTTAGAGTTATTAAAGTATTTCTCAATACTGAATGAATATACAATGACACTGACGTGACTGTGTAATACAGGCAAACACTTATTCTCTGGTGTAGTGTTCTTTTTTTCAACGACTTATTTTAAACACTATTTCTAAATACTTCATGTTATTCAAAGTGGGTTTTTTTAATCTTAAACTGAAGATATTTCTATTCCAACACACCCTTATTGACGTAGACCTTATTGTTTTAAAAGTGGGGCTTTGTATTGATCCGAGAATGCTAAGTCTATGAAAATTAACAATTATCGATTACTGTGATCTGCTTTTTACTTCTTCTTCTGATCTATTTAATGTCACAAAAAATGATACAGGGATAGGATTTCGTAGGTTTATATATAATGCTTTGTTCCTAATTATATATGTGTGGAACTAAGTTATTTGTGGATAGAATCAGGGATTCAATGGTAGGAGACTAGGCAACCACGCTACACGTGGTCTGGGGTTCGATCCCCAACGGACGCCACTCCTAAACCTCTCTGAGCCGGTAAAGAGGGAAGGTTTGGTGTGAAAGTAGTAACCCCCACAGCTAAAAAAATACCGTAAAAACCACTTTTGCTGCTGCTGAAAATTCGAAGCTCTGTGTTCCACTGGGAACGTGAAGTAATGAAGTAAAAGAAATAAAACAGTGTTATTTGTAATATAAACCATCCCGGTGGGTGCGTACTGATGAAGAGTCCGAAACTAGGACGAAACAGCTGTCCAGTACTCCCAGTTTTTCCAATGGTTCTCTAACTGATATCAGCTCATGATGAAAATCCTGTGACCAATCAAATCCCTACAAACCAACACTTAAACCATACTTGTTAATTAAGGATCAAAATGATCAAAATCCGTCAATCATTTATGCACTATCTAACCACTGTGTTGAGAGCTGTCTACTAGCCAAATTGGTAGATGGTAATTTACTTCAACGTTTACGTTCTCAAGATTTGTCGTGAGAAAATATGAACAAGACTGATTCAAAAACCGACCACAGCAGACTTTGCGTAGGCGGATACAGTTAACATATAGATGATCTGACATTCAAGAAACAGTCACAAAGAGATGAAAGATTAACTTTAAGTGAGAAACAATCAATCAGAAGACTGTGTTTGTTTGCTTAACTAATCTATAATAATGTACATGAAAATATATAAATATGCTTTAATTTCCTTGATAAACGATCTGTTGCCTGGCCCTTGCCTTCTGTTGTTACACTACTATTCTGTTCGGCAAAGTTAAACTATCAAAGCCAAACTAAAGTGACGTTGAACAACCAGTCAGAATTCAGATGCCGAAAAACCGTTAAAATTGTTTTTAAAAAAATGTATTAAAAACGTTAGAAAAATGTTATTAAACGGGATAATGTTCTCTTATATGTTGTAAAAACGTCTCCCAGTTTCTCCAAGGATGATCAGCAGAGAAACCATACCATTCTCGATACATGTATTCATCGATGTGGCTAAAAACTATGGTATTTTGCAATCCACTAACATTGCTGATTCTTTTCTTCAATCTCCCCCAGAATCTTTCGATAGAGTTTAGTATGCGTGCCCGTGACGGGATCTACAAGGTCAGAGGAATAATTAACACGATAGTGGGTGTTACACAAAGATGGCAGTTGGTTATATCCCCTCCATTCATCAGTATGTATGGTTATTCCTGGCAATACCAAGCGCTGAATGATTGGAATTAATGTTGCGGCACTTCTATTTTGTATTGTTTCAACGAAACCTTTTCTAAGTGAAGTGTCATAGATCCCAAGTAAACGCACTTGATTTGCCCTTCTCCTTCCCCTGTTATACTTCCTCCTAATAAGCACAATTTCATCGATGTGAACGACTACTCCTACTTCTCCAAGACAGCCAGTAATCCCCTGCAACTTCCATGACGCTATGTCTCTACAGTGCTGATACCATTGCACCGTATAGACTAGGCTATTTTCTGTATCAGTTGCCGCTGGCCTTACAGGTCTTTGTGAAATTCAACAGTACATAAAACGTAGGATATCCGTCAAAGACAGCTTAGACTTCGAGAAAAAAGTACCTAAGGAATAAGTAAAATACTGCACTTACGCTCACGAACAAATTTTCTCTTGTGAAATGAACTACATCTATAACAGTACTTATCTCCAACTAGGTTGTATTGCTTTAGCATCATAATATCTCCACAAACACAACTCTTAGTCACTCCAATTAATCCATTATTAACACAGTAATTAATTGCTTCATCTCCGCAGAATTCGCTAACCAAATCTATAAATCCAGGCATAATTTCTGCTTGGAATGACCTTCAGAAGCGTCCGACAAATCTGATTGGTCCTTCAGAGTCAGCCTTGAAAGACCTTGGCTGTGGCTATGATACTTTAACTTCGCCATTTGTTCTTATTTTACACGTGTTACCGTGATGTAAATCGGTTCTCACCTGGTGTGACCAGGTTGCACGCATATAATCCAGTCTTACATGGAGTAGTTAGTTTCGACACTGATGATTGTAGAAGATGTAAATCTCTGTGACGATAGGGCTCCCTGGTTTAAGTACTTTACGTATAGTCAATGGGTCTCCGGTTCGAGTCTGTCTCTCTCTCTAACCATCTCTTCCAACCTAAACACCTTGGTGTAGTAGCATCAGCCATTCATACAACAAGTGTGTAACTCTTAGTCTCATACATAAAAGATCTTTACTGAGTCGAAACGACTTTCTGAAGTTTCTTCAAAATGTCTAATTTACTTTCTTAAAATACCTGTTCAGAGGTAATAAATATATAAGTCATTCAGCAAATCTTCTTACGTGTTAACTCTTACTATATGTGAAACACATAGTTTCTGTTTAACAAGTACTGAATCTCTTAAGCTCCTTGCTATTTATTATAAGAGTATTAGAAGTATAATTACCTCTATCGATTTATTGTAACAGGTTTTTTTTCCTTTAAAACACTTTTAAAATGTGAAGTGTGTGTGTATGTCATAAGGATAATAAGTGGTGGTGCGTCGTATGTGTATGCCCATTAAGTCAAACTTGAATTTTTATTTACTAATTCCGTTTTGGTTTTGTTAAAGTCAGCTGGAGATCAGCTGTTTAAATGAATGGAAGTCAATATTGATTTATATATATATATATATATATATATATATTGTCCACTGTAGTCTCTAGTTATTCCTTAAACTGGACGTCTCTTCTGATGATGTAATGTTAATTTTTTGATTGGGCACCGACTAGTGTCATGCGTCTGGTCCTTTGTTTGTTGCAGACTGAATTCTGCCAGTCAAGTTTGCAATGTGACCGCCATGCTAGGTGTTTCTACCTCACAGCGCACTCTAAAGTGTCGATATTAGATGGTTGGAGGCAGTCAGCCACAGGAAGCCTTGCCTGAACTAGGTTTCGTGCTTGTTGGCACCGACCAGTCAGCAAGGCGTATCTGAAATCTTGAAACAACTGATGTCCCTTCTGAGTTTGGAACCCGTGTCACCTAGTGCTGCAGTCAGAGACGTTACCACTGAGCTATTAGGGCTCGCAGTTTTGACCACCTAACCTAGACCCGAGGCTTCCTGCTGATTACCTCCAACCATCTCAAACTCACGTAGCCGTGTAAGGGCTTATGGGGAATTGTCATCTGAATTGATAACAACCAGTGGTGTTCGTCAGGGATGTCCACTTTCCCCATTTCTGTTTAACTTCATCACAGATATGCTAATGGAAGTATCCTTAACTGAACATAACGACCTAGGAATCGACTTGTTACCAGGAACTAGTCTTATGGACTTAGAATATACAGACGACATAGTCCTGTTAGGGGAGGATGCTGACAAAATGCAGAGTCTTCTGAACACCTTGAGCAGCAATCTTCGTATGTTCGGCATGCGATTCGCCCCTGTAAAATGTAAGATGCTGCTACAGGACTAGACTACGTCAACTCCTAGCTTAGTGATAGGGAGTGAAGTGATAGAACATGTTGACCACTTCACCTATTTGGGAAGTTGTATCAGCACTAACGGATTGATTGGTGACGAAATCACAGCACGGATCCAAAAAGCTCGAGCTGCTTTCGCTAACTTACACCGTCTCTGGCGTAGGCGTGACATCCGGCTATCAACCAAGGGACGTGTGTACTGCTCAGCAGTTCGCTCCGTCCTTCTCCATGGCTCTGAAACATAGCCAATACGAGTTGAAGACATGAAAGGGTTGACTGTTTTTGACCATAGATGTTTACGATCTCTTTCTCACGTTAGGTGGTATAATAAGGTAAGTAATGTTGACGTTAGGTGTAGAGAGTTGGGCAAAGAGGGAAAATCAATCGACGAGGCATCAATCGATGAAACCCTTGACAGTTAAACTGAGTCAGGTAGGGAGATGCAGACTTCCGGGTTGGGGCCCTCGGGACTCTAAGAATCAATGGCTGGAGACAATAGGTGACATGGCTCAAAATCGTTGTCAATGGCTTACGCAGATGTATTCAGTCTCTGTAATCTTTCATATCTCTTTCTACCATTACTCATTCTGTTTCACTCTTATACTTGTCAAAACTATTGATTCTCTTCACTCATTTTCTTGTCTACCTTTGTGCGCTATTTGGAACGTGGCAACTCGAACTGCTGCACTTCGGTGCCAAGTTCTATGTTGAATCCAGACAGACAGACCTCCAACCATCTAATAACTACAATTCTGAGCGCACCGTGATGGAAATCCACTTAACATGCTGGTCACATTGCAAACTTGACTGATAGAATTCAGTCTGCAGTGAACAGATGACTAGACGCATAACGCTAGTTAGTGGTCCAATCAAAGTATCGAATACGGTCTTACAGGAGGTCAGTTGTGAGCCCGAATAGCCCAGTGGTACATCTGTGATGGCAGCGCTGGGTGACACGGGTACGAATCTCTTACCAGTTTGCAGATACACCTTGCTGATTGGTGATTTCCAACAAGTACATGAGACCTAAGTCAAACTGGACTTGTTACCGATTGCTTTCAACCATCTAGTAATGTTAATTTGTCGATAAATGTTGACTTGGCTACTTACTGACGCAAACACCTTAGGTTCAGTTATGATACATTCAAGTAAGGTTTTTCACTACGCTTCGAATATTATTTGCAAAGTAAGGCGAGTTTTGTCGCCTTATTTTCTCTTCAATATCATCACTATTAAGCTCTTAAATCAATACATGCATACATACATAAATATATATACTTGAAATTCATTTTGAGTGATGATGACTTGTATTTTTTTTGTAGGATGGTTGGCTTTCAGGTTTATTTGGTCGTTTAAAGAAAAATGGAGCCAAGAATATCCACTTGCCAGATGATTCTAAGCCTTCTGTGAGTGTAGTTATGGTGTTCCTAATAAGATTTGGGCTATGCTATAAATAATGTAATCATCATACCATTAATACTAATCAATCATCACTATAATAATACCGATAATAATAATGATAATAATACTAATAATAGTAGTAATGCTTATTATTACTATTCTTATTATTATAACCGCCCACATATGATTTGCGCTAGTGTGTGTCTGATTTGAGTTTCATATGTATTTATTTATTTATTTTTGTACCTCATCTTGGTGATGATTTCATCTTCCGAATAGTTTGCTTCATTAAGTTTGACATGTATACACATGCACACCACCTGCCTTGGAGTAGTTCTTCATAGTTTACTGCCTTTTGGTTTGTGTGTGGTTTCCATTGCTTCAATTCTATTGTTTACGCATAACAACAATCATTACAAGGGTGGGTGGGTGTGTGTGTTTAACTACTTCTACCACTACAAGACACTACGACGCTTCACTTTGTGTATTTGTCTACAGATTTCTAACAAAAAGCTGTTTACATAAAATATTAAAGAGTATTTTGGTGTGTTGTGGAAAGTCGTCGTTTGCGTTCCACTCGAGAGATGGCCTGGCGTGTGATGTTACTCACTTGATGGTTTGTTTTCTCAGAGTATGGCCAATCCACCTCCATTTCTTCCTGCATATTTGTTGCACAGTTGGTTCCTGCTGGGTTGGTTCGCTCTCAGAGATCCCTGTTGCTGTCATCTTTTCTGGCCATCTGATCTTGAGTAGTATTGAGCGAAGACAGCTGTTGATGAAGGTCTGTAGTTTGTTTAAAGTACCCTTCATGACGCGGTGCCAAGTCTCTGATCCGTAGTAGCATTGACTTCACAATGGAGTTGAAAATCCGGATGTTATTCTCATTTTCATGCTGAGTGCTGTTGATCTCCACACAGACTTGAGAGTAATGAAGAGTAATGCCTTACTTTCCCGATCCTCGCTTTGATATTCTCATCAATTCCGTCCGCCTGTAGTTGAGACGATGTTTCCCAGTTAGGTGGGTAGGCAAAGGAGGTTGTTTCTTTCAGATTCCTCCCATTGATGCTGATTGTTGTTACTGTTGGCCAGTAATCTTCATCACCTCTGTTTTCTTTATGTTCACCTGAAATCCTTCCTAACCTTGGTGCTTGTTCTATCGCCGACTTGTTGTTTTTCACCTACATATCTTCTAGTTTGTGTGAAACCAGACATATATCACCGGTGAAGTTCAGATCCTGCAAGTTTTTTGTATGGGTTCATTTTATGCCTTTTTCCTCGCTGTCCGCCGCTGTCTGTCACATTATCCAGTCTACCTCAATCATGAAAATCACTGGAGATAGTCGGCATCCAGCCTTGTCTTACTCCCACCTTCACTTCGAAGGATTCCGTAAGTTTCCCCAAGTGGAACATAAGGCTTTTCAAACTTTCAAGTATCCAGGATTGGGATTCTTAGTGTCTCGTCCAACTTTCCCTCCTTTCTCCGAGCTTACTAGTGACTAGTCAACTAATCAAGGTTCCGAAATGCGTTGGTTGGGAATCGAACCTCGGATCACATCCCGCTGCTGGCAAGCATTCTACCATTGAATCAACCATGTATATATATTAGTGCCACCTAATGGCTTTTCCCGTGATATAAATGCAACTGTACGGCTTTATAATAAAAAGTGTGCCGTTATTGAAAATCAATGTATATATATATATATATATATATATATATATAGTTTTTTACGAGTTGATCACGGATTGATATCAGTATACGAGCCTGCCTTGTAACCGGAAGGTCCTGGGTTCGAGTCCCAGTGGGTGCGTACTGTTGATGATTCCCAAACTAGGACGAAACAGCTGTGCAGTACTTCCTGCTGGTTTTCAATGGTTCTCTAACTGATATCAGTCCCTGATCAACTCGTTAAAACAAAACTAATCCTTACAAACCAACTATTGAATATATATATATATATATAACTCACCGGTGACTCGCTCAAAAATTGTCTGAAGTGTCTAGAAATCTCAGTAATCTACAGTTGTTTTCTTTCTTTATCCGTTTAACACTCTCACTTGATGATTCGACTGGGTTATTCCAATTATAATTGTTATTTTGCTTCCAAGAGAATTTGTTTCGACGTTTTTTCTGCCACGGATTGATATATCGCTTCTCGGTTCTGTTAGCCAAGATCATGTGTTGTATCTGTTCTTTGCAGTGTAATTTCTGCAACGGTCTTTAAACTGAGACCAATGAAATTACCTGTATTTTTCCCTTATGGACGGATTCTGTGAGCTTGCTTAGGTGCGTCAGTGGCACAGCGACTATGACTCTCACCGACCATGCACATTGTCCGGGGTTCCATCCCCTGCCGACGCACACCTGATATCTATGGTTGACCTGCAAAATTTGGGCTACCGATATCACATGCTGAAAATCCCATACCTGTACCAAAAAATACAGTGTGGAATCAAGCTGTAATCAAAAATTAAAAAAATAAAATATCTGTTAGAGAGAACCATTGGAAACCAGCTAGTAGGAGTACTACTAGACAACTAGCTGTGTCTTCTTTAGTTTGGGACTCATTGACGACAGTAGGCAGTCACCGCCCGCCAGGGTTCGAACCCAGTGGACCTTCCAGTTACACATGGCAGCCACTGGAACTCTTATATATGACTGACTTGATGGCGCTAGCCCATGAATTCTAACTTCTACCAATTCGTAATTTTAGCATAACTGGCACCAGTCATTGTCAGTATTTATTTTTTTAATTTTTGTTTTAACTAACTAATAATTACAAACAAAGAGACATAAATCCATCTGAAAATAAGTAACAATAATAAGGTTTAGAGCAAAAACAATAACGTTTTCAATAGATTTACTATTATTACCAATAATGAGAGTATCATCTACATAACGTTTATACAGCATAAATTCTCCAAGCATACCTTGCATTTGTCTCTCCAATTTCGACATGAAAATATCTGCTAACAGGGGCCCAAGAGGGCTACCCATCGCAACACCATCGATTTGTTTGTATGCCTTTTCTTGAAAGGTGAATCTAATATTTTCTATACACATTAAGATGTAAGTTACAGGAATAAGTAAGTTTATTTCATTGCTTGTGATGTAATCGCAAATGAAATCAACAGTTTCATTAAGGGGAACATTGGTGAATAAAGATTCTATGTCAATTGAACACATAACCTTATCCTTGATGTTCAAGGTGTCTAGCGTATCTGTCAAATCAAATGAACTTTTTAAAGAATGATTTGATAATGAGTCTCTTACAGGCGTAAGGACTTTTGTAATCCATTTTGCGATTTTGTGGTATGGAGAACTCGACATGTCTAAGATGGGTCTCAGTGGGTTACTAGTTTTGTGGATCATGTCGAGTTCTCCATACCACAAAATCGCAAAATGGATTACAAAAGTCCTTACGCCTGTAAGAGACTCATTATCAAATCATTCTTTAAAAAGTTCATTTGATCTGACAGATACGCTAGACACCTTGAACATCAAGGATAAGGTTATGTGTTCAATTGACATAGAATCTTTATTCACCAATGTTCCCCTTAATGAAACTGTTGATTTCATTTGCGATTACATCACAAGCAATGAAATAAACTTACTTATTCCTGTAACTTACATCAGAGACATCATTTTAATGTGTACAGAAAATATTAGATTCACCTTTCAAGAAAAGGCATACAAACAAATCGATGGTGTTGCGATGGGTTAGCAGATATTTTCATGTCGAAATTGGAGAGACAAATGCAAGGTATGCTTGGAGAATTCATGCTGTATAAACGTTATGTAGATGATACTCTCATTATTGGTAATAATAGTAAATCTATTGAAAAACAATAACAACAACAACAAACGAGAAGTAGTCAGTCTTGTGTGCATGTGTCTATGTGTGTGTGTGTGTGCGTTTACTCATTGCGTCAACTTAAGATGAATACGTGTGTGTATATATGTCTCTTTTATGTTGATAGATGTCATCTGTAAGCGGCATTACTTAGTAAGTGGATTGCATTTTATTTTGCATACTTCTGTTACCTTACATACATACCAATAATGTATTTTTGGTAGGGCGAGGTGGCACAGCGGTTAGGACGCTCGCCGACCATGCACATGGTCCGAGGTTCGATCCCCAGCCACTGGATGCACTCCTTTACCTTAACTAAGCCAGTAGTAAGACTGGTAAAGAGGAAAGGTTGAGCTTGATGTCAGCAACCCCATCTCGTAAAAACAAACACCACTGCTACCGAAACTTCAAGCCTCTAGCTTGAAGCCCTATGTTCCACTGGGAACGTAAAGGAATAAAAAAAGAGGGGAAAGAGGTTAAAATTGTCAGCCTACAATAATAGGGGGGTTTGGTTTTTACTTTTGTTTCATCCGCCATCTTGAATGAAGTATACAAGGGGTATAATGTTGTTACCCGAAATAGATTTCTCATGGTTCTCGGCTGTTAACCACGATTGTTGTGTAAAGGTTGATGCTATATTACATAGTCGTCTAGAGGCTGAAGTTATATGGAGCTAGAGATTCGAACCCAGCATCCCGTTGACTGAAAGTTGAACGCTTAAGCCCCCCAATGTGATCTACACAAATAATGTGTGTAACTCATATCCTCGAACATGTAAAAGAACAGGTTTGAATAAGTGAGTCTAAACAAGAAAAAGTACAGTTTACACTATGTGTATGCCTGTGTAGTGAGTGATCAGTGACTGAACTTTATGAAGACTATTTATAACTCATATCTAACATGATTAATTGGTCTTGTTTGCTCCAGGATTTCATCACGAACTGGCATCGATTAGAAGACCATTAGAAAGCCTGGGAGTACTGCACAGTTGTTTCGTCCTAGTTTGGGACTCTTCACCAGTACGCACTCGCTGGAGTTCAAACCCAGAGCCCTCCGGTTACAAGGCGAGTTCGTAGACCATTAAGCCACTGGGATCCTATCCAACGGTTCATGAATTCCAACTTCCTCCAATCCATGATGTGGCGCGACCACTAACGAATGTCATCGCTGGCGAATGTTTACCCTCACACCCGAACTGCTGTACCCCACTAGTGTGACTTAATGGTCTGCGAACTCGCCTAGTAGCCAGAAGGTCCTGGGTTCGAACCTCAGTGGGTGCGTACTGCTGAAGAGTTCCCAACTAAGCTATTGAAACAGCTGTCCAGTACTCCTACGTTTTCCAGTGGTTCTATAACTAATGTCAGTTCATGATGAAATCCTGAAACCAATCAATCAAATCCCTGCAAACCAACACTTGATCTTGTTTGTGTAAATTATAATCTCCTGTCATAGCTTTGTGTTGGAATTCTTAACATTTGGTACATGTATATTCAATGCTTCAGATCGCTATTTGCTACTCCTGACTTTCTTTTATGCCTAATAATAATAATAATACTAATAATTTATATTTATAGATCGTATGGGATGATCGGCTTAAACAATGGATTGATGTCAATGATCCTGAAGGCAGTGAATCTAACAAAATTCCACCTCCACCCCCAGCCCCAGCATCATCATTTCTACCAAAAACTGATCAAGATGAAATGATCAAATCATCAAATTCTTCACAAGTATTCCCTTCTCTTGGAGGAGGAGCAGGAGGCGGAGGCGTATCAACTCCATCAAATTCACCTGCATATTCTTCTTCACGTCTTAGTAATCCCAGATCACGATATGTAAATATAATGGCAAATCAAACTGTTGACATCGGTGGAAATGTTCTTCTTCAACCTCCTCTTCCGCATACTGCACGTTTATAAAATTGTAAAATTTCACTTCAAATATATACAACAATTTGACTTCTTCAGGTCGATGGACACATTTCTATAATTGTAAGTGACAAGTCTCATGATAAAGTTTGACATAACTAGATAGCGAAATTGATTTATTTTTATTATTATTATTATTTGTTCCTTGGATTCCGAGTGGAATAATATAGGGCATCAACAGGCACATCTCTAAAGTATTCTCTCCACTGCCATCTTCTTTTAGCTGACTCCACGATCGCTTATAAGCTTTCATCTCATCTCTCACACGATCTCGTCTATGTTACCGTTGGACGCCTAACTCGTCTCAAGGTTCCTATTCGAGTTCCACTCGAAAGCCTGTAGTGTAATTTCACTGGTTATCTGGGGTGTTCCTATGGCTCTCATCGTTGTTTGTGGTCGCAGAATGAAGTGAAGATGACTCACTAGCCTGAAGAATAGTGCTAACTGTAATAGAGAAGCAAGATGAGGAAGGTGATGTGAGTAAGAGAGAGTGATGCTCAGGTAGGCTTCGTGTGCTTTTGGAAGTGTGTGGGTGGTTGTTACTTCCCGTCTGCCCACACCGTGGAAGTTGGTTGAGTCTTCGGGTACCTGAAATAGAGAAAAGGTTAGTGTTGTGTGACCGCAGAGCCCAGGGGACAACTGCTTGAGGTCGGTCACACGCGGCCTGTTTTTGTTTGGTGTGTCTCAGTAGCATATTTATCACTTCTGCCCTGTGACATGGCAGCAGGAAGCGCGGTCGTTGTTAATCCGGGCCCCGACCGATCCGGCATGATATTTTGTGAATTTGTTTGAATCATAGTATTGGATTGGGTAGCTGCTTTTTGTCTAACCGCTATCCAAACAACCTTTCTGGCATGGTAGGACCTACAGGAACATAAGTTCCAGCCAGTGTAGCTCGTTGGGTCATTGCGATATGCAAGCCCGACCACCACGTCAAGGTAGCAGCTATCGGCGGTCAAACGAAAACATGGCACCAGTCAATGAAATCTACAACAGTTAGTCTAAGCCACGTAGGAAGGTGTAGACTTCCTGACTGGTTGGGGTCCTTGGGACGGTAAAAACCAATGGTTGGAAACAATTGGTGACATGGCTCAAAATCGTTCTCAATGGCGCAGATGCATCTACTCCTTGTGACTTATAATATCCAATTAAACTGTTTTGTTCTTCGTTATTACTATTCCTTTGTCTCACACCTCTGTTTACTGTCAATATTATGCATTTCTTCTACTTTCTTCTCTTCCTTTGTGTGCTCCATGGAGTGTGGCGACTTGAACTGCCACACATATGTGCAAAGTTCTATGTCGAAAACAGACAGACAGTAATTTCACTGGTAATTGGTATGATAGGGTGAGCATTATGCAGGTCAGGCATCGGTTGTGTGCTAGGTAGGTGGGAGGGGAAATCAATCGACCAGGTTGTGAAGTTACACCGATTGAGATGGTTGGTAGATGTGTTACGTATGCGTGGTCATCGCCTTCCTCGACGGCCACTGTTAGCTGACACAGGATCAGGTTGGAAAATATCTAGTGGTGGTCAAACCAAAACATGGCTTCATCAGTCAATGAAATCCACAACAGTTAGTTTAAGCCAGTCAGCCATGTAAGGAGGTGTAGACTGTCTGCCTGGTTGGGGTCCTTGGGATGGTAAAAACCAATGACAGCTGGAGACAATTGGTGATATGGTTCAAAATCGTTCTCAATCGCTGGCGCAGATGCATATACTCTTTGTGATTTATCATATCCAATAAAATTCTATTGTTCTTCCATATTACTATTCTTTTTGCCTCATGTTTCTGTTTATTATCAGTCTCTCTTTTGAATCTGTCTTTACTCTCTTCTCTTGCTTTGTGTGGTAAATGAAGTGTGGCAACTCGAACTGCCGCACATCTGTGCAAAGTTCTATGTTGAAACCAGTCAGTCAGTGATTTCAGTGAAAGATCTGCTCAGCATAAGTGCAGTCCTTCTCCATTCCTTTCTACAGTTGTGTGTTGTGGGCGGTAGGTTCTTGGTTGGTTTGTAGCGATAATTTCATATTGCTTATCCTTTCTGGTTGATCGTCCTGATCCTGATTAGTTTTGACGTCTTCATTTGTGCTGACTGCTGCTATTGGCAGCATTAAATAGTGAAGGGTTAGTAAACCAAACAACATCGTCTTGTTTATTTTTCATTCATTGGGATATACAAAGAGGCTTTCATAGCAATCAATATCACACATACCCAATGCTTAAGTTTTTCTTTTCAAACTGTTAGAAGTGAACTTGTTTTGGACAGTTTAGAATCAGATATCGTTTGGAGAATGTGTATCTAGTGTGCTACCTACTGTTTCTTTGGCTACATTCCCTCTTTTTTCTCTCTGAACCACTCATCGGTGTTTCTATAATGTATAATTTTACCTGTCAATTTTTACACAAAATAAAGATTATTTTTCCTAATATTTACGAAATACTTTTCAACGTATTTGTTCGTGAAACCGTTTTTAACCATCCACCAGCAGCTAGCTAGCTACCGAACATTTACTTTGACTATCTTAAAGACGAATGAAAGACTTGACAATAGAATGTTGTTTTCTGAAGATTTCTTCTTTTTCTTCACAATATGTAATGTGTACATTACTGTCTGTTCTCTTTACCCTATCTTTAAATGTGTACGTCCGTGGCACAACGATTAGGAAGATTGCTGACCATGCACACGCTCCGGGGTTCAAACCCTGGCCAACGCACATCTGATATCAATGGTCAGCACGTTAAATTTGGGCTAACTATATCACATGGTGAAAATTCCATACTTGTATCAAAAATACTGTGTGGAATCACGCTATAATTATTAAAAAAAATAAGTATAAGGTGTAGTAGTCCAAATTAAGCGATATCTTACTGCTTGCTTCACTGTGACTAGTAAATTTCATACAAACTAAAAAAAGCTAAAGTCAAACGTGATTGTGACTGCTGCTCATGAATGAAGTTTTTATTTTGAGCATACGATAATTTTACTCATTTTTATGAGCTATAATAGAGATTAGAGGAGGCGTAACTCATTGGCGATGAGTTCCAGTTACTTCGGTACGGCCAATTCTTTTGTACAATAACTGCGACTCGTATAGTCTGGTACATGTGGAAGATCTATTCCGGGGAACACTGTGAATTTACTAAATACACACTTCCGTTGTAATTTATCTGAATTGTTATTTTTCTCTTATTAAAGAGTAACATTATTATTATTATTATTATTATTATTATTATTATTATTATTATTATTATTATTATTATTCATTATTACAGTTAACGTTTAGTATAAATTTGTTTTGTGTTTCCTATTCCAGCTAACACACTATATAGTGGTGGCTATACGCATATGACGTGAATTAATAAAGTAAACTACATCTTGAAACACACACACATGTGCACACACGCACGCTCGCCCACACACATACACATACACTTGTGAAGAATTCTTTCGTATATTTCTGAAGCAGCACAAATTCTACCGTGTGCCGTCGTCGTCAACCTTACACAACACAGTCCTCCAACAACCTTTTTGATTTTCTTTTTTTCAAATTTTTATTTTCAACTTCCATCTAACAAACCTATTTA
Organism: Trichobilharzia szidati; assembly: GCA_944472155.2. NCBI lineage: Eukaryota > Metazoa > Platyhelminthes > Trematoda > Strigeidida > Schistosomatidae > Trichobilharzia > Trichobilharzia szidati. Next base: position 44,032,368 of record OX235276.1, on the reverse strand, counting down.
ATTTGTTCTTTCTGTGTGTGTGCGCGTGCGTGTGTTTCTGTCGTATTTTTTTACACACACACTACAATGTCTTTGATGAGTGATTGATCCCTTACATTTGTGTAATTTATTATTACTAGTATTATTAATATCATTATTATTTTAGCGCAATACATTTTCGGGAATTTTATTTCAAATAATAATAATTACAGGGCAACCTGTTTGGTGCTGGTTGGTTGGTTTGGTGGTTTCTTAGGTATTTCAGTACTATTCTCCCTATATATATACATATGTTTCCTTTCTCTGCTTAGGATAAAACAGATGAAAAGAAATAATAATAATACTACTAATAATAATTATTATTATTACTACTGCTATTATAATTATCTGTGATTGATTATATATATATATATGTAATATCTTATTTGTTTGAAGTAACTAATATTTTCCTTTCTTCTTTTTTTGTTTTCTCTTTCGTTTTCTTTGTTCACCGAAAAATTGTCAGTATAGTAATTTGGAAAGTAAAAGCATTGTTCTGGTTTATATTATATATATATATATAAAGCGAATTTCAGTATTGACTTGAGTGCTGCTGAGATTCTTACCACCCCCAGATCCACAGCTTTTAACCTGAAGTGTGATCTACAAGGCAGCAGAGTTGCATTCCCATGGCTGCCGGTGACTAAAAGAGGTGGGCACGCCAATCAATACCTTCAGACTGTGTAGTCTATGTGTGCACCATAGGCCGGGAATCAGAGTTTTTCAACTCCCCTAGGTGGAACCTTCTATGCCTACCAATTCAGTGATAGACAGTGAGGGTGTGGCGGTGTATAATAGTATTTTGAAGGGATAAAGGTATGGTTCACTAGTGTTTAAGCACTCGGTTTTCAGCCGATAGGTCACGGGTTTCAGTTGTGCTTCGCCTATTTTCAGTTTGGACAACTGGGTAGTGTGATCAGCCGTTATACGATCAGTGTGTGGCTCTTAGTCGGGCACATGAAAAATCTGTTCCGAGTAATTGAGTACAAATGCCTACTCGTGATCATACCATATCGTGTAAGGAAGCTGATGCGCTGACTGAAAAACACTCCCGTGGTATTATAGTCTGTTGTACAGTTAAGTGTGATATTTAATTACTGTATACGCTAACATCTAGTTGGTCGTTGAGTAGTAATAGGACTTCAGGTGAACATAGAGAAAACAGAGGTGATGAAGATTCCTGGCCGACAACAATCAGCATAAATGGGAGAAATCTGAAAAAAGCAACTTCCTTTACCTACCCACCTACCTGGGAAGCATCGTTTTAACTACAGGCTAGTATACGGGTCTGAGACTTAGCGTGTCACGAAGGGCACTTTGAACAAATTACAGACCTTCATCAACAGCTGTCTTCGCTCAATACTCAACATCAGATGGCCGGCCAGAAAAGATCAGCAACAGGGATCTCTGGCAATGAGTGAACCGACCGAGCAGGAACCAATTAAGCAACAAATATGCAGGGAGAAATGGAGGTGGATTGGCCATACTCTGAGAAAACAAACCATCAAGTGAGTGACATCACACGCCAGGCCATCACCCGAGTGGAACCCGAATGGGAAGCGGTGAGTTAGTTGGTCGTCAGTGCGAGGGTGATATGGAGGAGGCTATACGGAGAGGAGATGAAAGCATGTGGGCAGACGCAGAGCTAGGAGAACTGAACGCAATGGAAATGTGCAGCTGAAGTCCTACGTTCCTCTAGAAACAAAAGGAAACAATAATAATAAGACTGTTATCTGCTTCGTTCTTGACGATTAAATATACCTTATGACTCAGAACTCCATGTTGTAAACAAAAAGGTATCGACCTTCATACACACTCCATGGATAATAAAAGAATTTACTCTCTTTAAATTGATGACTAAACCATCCATTGATTAGTCCTGTGTATGCCTCAATGTGAGTAGTTGGGAATTACTCACATCAAAGTGGTCTAAGCATCAGGCACTTATTATTATCAGTCAACAGTTCATACTTTCATGCTTATTTTCTTCACTGCCATTGTTTTAGTATAATTTCGGTTTCGAAAAGGAACTGTGATGAATTTCTACCTGGAATTGTGCAATTTGCGAATTTGTTTCTATACTGTTTAGATAATCTAATCTCTAATAGATTGTTAGTGAGAAGATATACTCACCTGAAGAAAAATACCCCCTTTTCTCTACCATAGGAGATTTCCTAGAAGTGAAGATAATTGAATGTGTGAGTAGAAATGAAACACTAGAGCATGAAGGACACATATAGTAGAACAAATAATTTATTATTACTATAATCGTTATTTTGAAGTAAATTGATTTTCTTTTTAGCTCTAAACAAACAATCGGTTTTTTATAATTGTATTCCCCAAAAAATAACTACGCATACTTTTCGGTCGGTACACTTCACATTACACCAACATTTGTTGAAAGAGTTAATTAAATATCATCGATCGACTTAGCGCATAGTATTTTGACGAGTTGATCACGGATTGATATCAGTTAGAGAACCACTGGAAAACCAGCACCGGAGTACTGGACAGCTGTTTCGTCCTAGTCTGGGAGTCATTGGCAGTACGCACCCACCACAAGGGTTCGAACCCATGACTTTCTGGTTACAAGGCAAACTCGTAGACCATTCAGCCATTGGGACCCGATTTAATGGCCAGTCCGTGAATTCAATCATGACCAGTGAGGTCCATCCAGTCAAGTGTGAGGATGGATGTCCCACCGATGACATTGGTTGGTAGTCGCGCTAAATCACGAATTGGTAGAAGTTAGAATTCATGGACTGGCCATTGAATCCGGTCCCAGTGGATGAATGGCATACGAGTTTGCCTTGCAACCGGAAGTCTGTCTGCCTGTTTTCGACATAGAACTTTGCATTGATGTGTGGCAGTTCAAGTCGCCACACTCCATGTAGCACACAAAGCAAGAGAAGAAAGTAGGAGAAATGCATGTAAGAGACAGTAAACAGAGGAACAGTAATAACGAGGACCCCAACCAAGAAGTTTACACCTTCCTTCGTGGCTTAAACTAACTGTTGTGGATTTCATTGACCGCCGCTAGCTCTTTTCCGGCCTGACTCTATGTCAGCTAACATTGCCCGTCGAGGAAGGCGATGACTAGGCATGCGTAACTCATGTCCTAACCAGCTCTCTCAATCGGTGTAACTTCCCAGCCTCATAGATTGATTTCCCCTCCTTACCTAGCACTCGATGCCTAACCTCAATGTTGTTCATCTCATTATACCACTAAATACGGGAGATAGAACGCAGGCACCTATGATCGTAGACAGCTAATCTTTTCATGTCTTCCACTCTCAATTGCCAGGTCTCACAGCCATAAAGGAGGGCGGAGTGGACTGTTGAGCAGTACACACGCCCTTTAGTTGACAGTCGGGTATCACGTCTACGCCAGAGACGGTATAAACTGACATATTCGAAACTAGCCCTCTGTATTCGTGCTGAGATTTCGTTAGAGACCAACCCGTTGGGGCTGATGGTACTTCCCAAGTAAGTGAATCGGTCAACGTGTTCTACCACTTCACTTCCTATTTCTAATCTAGTAGTCGGTGTAGTCCAATTCTGTAATATCATCTTGCATTTAGCGGGAGCGAATCGCATGCCAATGTTCCAATACATAAGATGATAACTGTTCTTCACTTAAGTCCTTGGATCTCAAAATGTACTTCTGAACATCTTACAGTTTGCTTTCAACTAGATATCGTTAACTTCTTGAAGGAAACAAAGCAGATATATCGTAATGGAATGGTTTGTGTTTCAGCTCAGAGACCATTGTGTCACAGGATATACTGTCAATTAATATTTTACTTGAAGATATTGTACGAAGGGAAAATAACATGCAATAAACTCCTCTGAAAATTTTGTACATTTTATAAATACTGTCCAGAATAAAGATTTTATTATAATTTGTTTTAAAACTATTAAACAGAATGAATAATTTGTCTCTAATGTGTCCGTCATGTGGAACATAAGCTTTAGCAGCGGTTATGTTATTTTTGCATGACGGAGTTCCTAGCTTCACACCCAACCTTCCCATTTTTTTCTGAGCTTAATAGTGACTGGAAAACAAGGTGAGTTTTGGAAGTGTATTGGCCAGGTGTTGCACCGAGAACGCTATTGTTCTCTTATTGAATCACCGACGCACACCAATGGAAGAATGAGAAGTCAAAAAGAAATCTCCAAGTCGACATAACCTTCTGTGAATGAATGGTGGTTATCAGGGAACATGAAAGTCTGATGTACTGCTTTCGGCTCAAGAATTATGATAATATTGAGAGGAACTTAAGAAGTCACCTTGCGATTTTGGCGGACTGATAACATTTTATGAAAGAGAATATATCGTAGTATGGTTCACTTTTAGTCTGTTCCGTTGTTTAAAAGGACAGTCGGTGTTATTAAAGCTTAATTTTCGGACTTCCTGTTTGCAGGGTAAACGGGTGATGATTTCAGCTGCAATTTATATTTTGCACTCTCTATCATATAGCGTCTACGTCTTTTTTCAAGTGCAGTTCTGATTTTTTTTATGACCAACTCAAATTTAGGCCATCTATAATCCCGAACATCCTGTAAAATAAGGTATTTTTATTTGGCATATTTAGCGAAGGTTGATGGGTCGTAACACGGCAACACACTGAAGAGGAGGTACATCCAACTGACGAGTCACAAATGAGACGATAAGCACTTCCTGTACTTTGCCTTGTAGGTATTCAGAATTTCTAAAATGGATTTGCACCACTGAGAACAATTTTGAACTATTTCAGCTACCAATCAAGTTTTAGGGTCTTACAAAGCCATTATTCATTAGATCTCTATCTACACCTCCCCTCATGACTATTTAGACGAACAATCAGTGACTTAAGCTTAATCCTAATTCAGCTAACATTATTCACGAAGAACCAGTTTGAAGGTTCAAAACCTCATCATCTATTGACTTTCTTCACCTGACATTGTACACGTCTTATCCTAATATTTCTTAGCTGCTGTGTTCATTTTCACGCGCGCTATCAAATGGAAATTCTCCTGCATAACTGACTATCACATTAAGGTTGAAAAGAGGTAAATTAATGAAATTAAGGTGATTAGACAAATTACCAAGGTATAAAGAGGTTTAAGCAAGTTCATTTTTGAATACATAAGTAAGGCTGCAGCTTGCTTGTGTATTATTTTGAAGGGAATTGTTTTGTTTTATATTATTCAGATGGCTTGTGACAGCGCGCTGTTCAGCATTTCGGTGTCCCGAAAACAAATGACTATTTCCGGTGTTTTCAAAAAATGAATTGCATCGTTTTAGATCATATATTGAAACCATCTAACATACAGAATCCTTATATACTTATTCGGAAGTTCTCGTGCTTTGCGAGTTATCTTAAAATACACAGGTTTTAGCTAATGCTGCAACTAAATGTTGAACTAAGGCTAGCTGTTGACCCATCAAAAATCATCCACGAACACTTATTGAACTTATAAAGTGCCATGGAGATGGCGAGAAAACAGTTTCGCTAGCAAACACTGGTTTTCTACAAGTCTCTTGCAACGTCTTGATTCTATCAGCTCATTCTGGTGAGTAACGAGCATGATAATATAGTTCAGGCTCCTACACATGAAGCCAAAGTCATTAGGTAAGAACCGGCAAACCTAGTTGACATAAAGTGCGATTAAAGTGGGGAAGCCCAGCGCTGCATCTGGCAAAAGACTGACTTACTGAATCCAGAAGCACTGTATCGGTCAGATGGTCTAGAGGGTGACTGCTTCGGAAATTGACGTCTTAACAGGCTTGAGGCATTCAATTGGATTAAAGTGCCAATTTTCTAAAGCACAGTTCTCGATAGTTGGTTAACACTGATCCAAGTAACAAGGAGGAAATCCGAAGTAATCGGGCGTTATGCGGTACCGTATCCACACGTCCCGCCCACGGCCTCATCAGCTTTAGCACTTGACTTTCAGACAGTAGGTCCAGAATTCGCATTATCTTCTCAGGCTTCAGTATTATCATCATTCTCATAGAATATGTGTGGTCTACAACCTGGCACTTGAAAAAAAATCTGTTACGAATAGCTGAGTCGTAACCAACGGTTTCTAAAGATTGTAAGGAGACTCTAATGAGGTAACCGACTAAATTGTTCGGGGGGATCGTATCTCAACAATGCTGGCTGCAGCTTTCACTGGTCCTACCATTAAAAAAACACCTATTAATCATCTGATAATAATCACTGAGGTGTTCGCGCTAGTGATAATGAAGACAGCTCTGAAGGATGTGTATGTGGTATAGACCTGCTACTTGAAGGAAGAGTATTGGGCCTTCAACATATATGCCGAGTTGTCCTACTGTGTGATAAAATAAAAGCCAACAAAGCTGCATCTAGTCATTTAAGAGTTAGCGCCAGTAATTGCGGTACGTGCTTAGTACGATTATGTTCCAAGTACTATAGCGTGACTGGCAGGAGCCTGCAATCGCAGTTTCCTTCGAATAAGAGTCCTTACACGTAGCTGAAAAATTCGTGTACCTAGACGGTTGTGTAAGCTCTACGTGGTGCACCACAGATAATCAAACTGTATAGGGAAAATCAAAGAGGAATACACCAGACTGCCACTATCGTAATATTACTCTTCCCTAAAAAGTTGCGTTTATAACGTTTCTATGCGTGTGAAACCTCAGCTCCATAGAGATGATGAGGCAATTCCGCGTGTTCGTAGAATTTCCTGCATATGATGGCGTCACAATGGAAGTAGTTCTAAGGTCTAACGGAGACATTTCTCAAATAAGTGGTACATTCATACTTCACCAGCTCGGACGGGTTCTACAAATGTCATCCTAGAGGCTTGTATAACGCTCAATATTAGCCAGCTCTGTAACTGCTTCGGCTCATGATATCCAGTCGTGGTTATGTTAGAGATTGATGTTGCGAAAAGACAAAAAATGGTACCAGAGAAAATCTGGAAGTAGGACAACGCGTATCACGTTAGAAAGTAATATGAATGCACTGTTATGATTATCATCAGCATATCGTATCAGAAAGGTCATTCACTTATTCATACTCCATCACCATGTCAGATATAGTATAGAAGTAAATCCTGTTGAGCTTCACATTCACGCGCAACAACACAATGCTGCCTACTGCAAAATTAAGGAGGGGAGTGGTAATTAAACCAGTAACGAAACTTGTCTAACCACAAAGTATCTTGAACACTTTTATTCTGTCCTTCCTACCAACGCTCTACTCTGTAGTAAATTGGACACTCTTCCAGCATTTCGAATGACAGCATTCTAGCCGTTGTCGCAACTGTGTGACTTCTTCGAGTCTATGGTTCACCAGCTATGCTGAGCCTCTGAACGTCATGACAACAGATGTTATCACTCAGTTCTGTCCGACGATAATTGGCATGAAAAGCCTGTCATCTCACCTATACACTCCGTTGACTTCTCGAACACGCATGTGCTACCCAGGACACTGGTTAATGCACTCAAAAATTAATTCCCCTCATACTTATTGAACAGTGCAGTCAGATGCTGCTGCTTCCTACACCTAATATAAGACCTTTTTATCAGTTCATAACCAAGTATTTTGATGAAAATAAGCTAATTTCTTTAATCTTTAGTGGTTATCAAAACTACATTATCAACGCATGTACACGATTGGCGGCTAGCAACGAAGGCATAAAAATTAAAGCTATCCATTAACAAGGCCCACCAGTGGAACAGATATTTAGTAATCAACGGTTAACGAAATTAGCTCTGAAAAGGATAAACACTGGGAAGCCAAACTGGCTTACTCTGCTTACTATGCAACCTCTGCTCAAATGACAATTAACTGTTGTCTGAGTCAGACACGCACTATCACTACTTTTATTTGTCACTACTACATACACACTAATATATACAACTGTTGGTCCATTCTGATGCCTTAAGCATTGTATTACTACCAAGACTCGCAGAACTCTGATGGCACTTTCTTTTTGTGAAGATATTAACAAACTACTGTCCGCTCAACAAGTGATCACTAAGTGCAGATGTAGCCTGATGCTACATAACTGGGTTCTGCCAGTCTGAGGATACAGTGCTGGAGAGACCAGACAGTTACAGATTTGGTGATACCACTATTAAAGTGTCTACCTTATACAAATGTTCTGAACAGTTATGAAAACTGGTGCACTAACAATAATCAACACATGAATTATGGCAGATATGCAGTGACACTCGTAACACCGAATACCCTGATAGCAAAAGAAAACCTTTATTCAAAATCGATTTATCAGTGAATCGAATAACCATGTACACGCAATTTATCGCTTGCCACCAACGCGAGGAGCTGCTTTCTGAGTGATCTTCGCGGCCTTTTGTTTAGCGGCTGCTGGTACTGCAGGTTTCTTCTTCTCAACCTTCTTAACTTTCTTTTCAACTTCTTTCTGCTTTTGTTTTTCTTTAGCTGCACTGCAAAGATATGAGATTACTCACAATATCACTTACCGTATAGCTTGATCACGCATCGCTTTACGAACCTCAGGTTTCTGGTTTCGCTTAGCCATTATTTCAGCCAGACTTGCACCAGCAATGCCACGGGCACTTTTAGTTACACGCTTTGTTCGCTTTTTCGCCTGTTCCTCGCTTATTCCCTTTTTGTACTTACGCCGATACAGTATTGTCCAATTTATTTCTCGAGGATTACGCTTGAGATAGTGAGAGCGTTCGCATTTTCCATTAATGAAATAGAAACTGCGACCATCTGTGCGGATAACCCTCTTACCATGACCCGGATAAACCTTGAAGCCACTGTAGGAACACACTTCCAACCTATAATTCAAAAAAATGTTTCAAGCATAGTTTTGGGACAAACGGTTGGTTAATATCTCGCAGCAAATCAACATACCTGCGCAATAGCAACATGACACTAATTAATCACAGTACGTATAGTTAAGCGCGGAAACCCACATTATTTGACAAGTCGAGATTAGTATGTTTCGGTTAAGCATTTCAGCGCCCGCCTGCTCATGACCTGTTTATTCTTAACTTCATACAGGCAGTGCCTAAGTGAATGACATCTTTTGTACGATGAATGTTGAGCTTACAATCACTAGTAGATCCTACTTTCATACCACGTGAACCAGCCTAAGCTTAATGAGTATCGTTGAGGATTTAGCTTGTGGATATTACTTCCAACTCACAGTCACCAAGACAAACAGACCTCACATTAAGAAGTTATCAAAGTAGGCGTAATGATGCAATCCATCCTATACGAATTAGGTTTACGTCTTTATTAATATATCAATAGTCGCCCAAATATACTGTGTACATGATTTCAGCATTTGTCAATAACGATACCAGAATGATGCTCCATAGAGCACTGTGCTCATCAAATATCCATGAACTGCTGTGACACTAAGGGTAAGGTCAAGAAACTTTCCATTAGCTTTTCTTCAATACTTTTTCAGGCAAATTAAAATATATTAGTGAACTGTGGATTCACAGTTTGCTGAAACTGCTTAATTAGAAACTTTTGTTAAGGGAGCCGAGATGCTTATATTCCAATATTTCTAAAAGCACCTCCATGAAACCTTGAAGTATGTTTTCATGTGCGACCTCCACTTAAAGTTATTTGTGTGGAGAAAAAACTTAACTAGATACGGATGCAGAGAAATACATTTGTCTGTAGAGCTCGAAATTCTTTTTGCTACGTACAATAGTGCTACGCTAACAGAACTCCTCGTAAAATCACTCCTGATTATTATGTTACAGTTAACCCTTGAGATAAAAAGCAATCTGAAACACCTTCAAGTAATAATTATTAAAAATTCTGACTAAAATATAAACACGCTTGTAACCCACTTCATCCTCGTGCAAACCGCCTTTTTGAGAACTAAAACAAGATGACGAGCGACCTAGGTAACTTTAAACAATTTACCGTGGAGATGTAATGAATGTTGTAAAAAGTGTGATTCTTCCTACTGCCATCTCATTAAGTCTACTAAAACTACTTATTTATATCTTTATTGTTTTAGGTAGCACAGACCAATCAGGTGTCTTGTTTTTCACTGAGTCATTTCGGCTGGAAATTTAATTACAGTGCCTTGATCTGCAACAGCTTATCTGTAGAATTCAGTTATACCTGCTGTACGTTGTTGGCAAGATTATGGCGAAGCTGAATTGGCTGTGAATTTTTCAGCTTCACCTGATACTGCCGACAAATATAGCTCCTCCCTACAATGTATACAGAGTTCATCAGTTATAACGGTAAGATGATGGAATTTCGTACCTACGTAATTTTTATTGACTTTTCATTTTATCAAACGACAACATTTCCTTCCCTCTAAGATTTTAACGTTAATCTAACATTGTAATTTTAAATATATGCAGAGCAGCGCAGTGTCTAACAAGGCCTTCATAATGCGCCCAAATAAGCCAGTGGTGCCTAATGCAAGTGCTTGCCTATCAGGCCTTCAAAACATCTACTTAGTCTCAGTTTTATATGCTCGGATTACTATCACCAAATAAATAAGCATTTTCACGGTATTTTTAAGGTGTCATTTTACACTGGAATTTGTAAGTAGAGGACACATTTGTGATTTTTTTCCTTTGTGTTGTAAATTTCAAACTTAGGACCATGATACAAAAGTAACATGCCGATTTGTTTGCAATACACGAATGCCTCTCAGTGTGAAGCTTTTATGTCCTCCCAGTGTTCAGGTGGCATTCTCCATCACTACACGCCTGTAAGTTGTGCATATGGACTGAAAATGTCATGCTTTTACCACTTGTTCTAAGATAAAGAGTATTGATTCCAGTTCCCAAAAAGATGCTGTTCCCTTGCGGGACATTCATCTATGCGATGCACTTCGCAAGATGCGTAAAATGGTGGTGGCACACTCTCTTGAGTGGAATGAAAATTCACCCCAAATATTTCAGTTTTGATACATGATGCGGTGTCACTTTAGTTGACATATTCTTTTAAGAGATGCATGACAAGAATCGAAATGAGATCCAAATATTCCCCTGTATAATACATAATTCAAGTAAACATGATATCTTTCGGATAAGTAGGTGAAGCTCAAGTAAGGTACATGTATTTTTGAACCTTCCGGTACATAACAACGAAAAGTATCTGGAAACGAAGGTAATTCTGACTGCTTAATGCCAGAAACTTCTGGATGAAGTTCATCTCTTTCAGGAACTAACTAGTTACCTTCAAAACCAAGGTGCCGCATGTTTATCCCTTCGTTTTTACCACATTTTGTTGAGATAAAACCAGAAAGATATGTTCAGGATGTACCCGAACGTGTAACTGAAGCTAAGGCCGCCTGTAGATAGCTTCATTGTGTCTTTACAACCTACAAAACAAGTGTGAATTTTCCACTTACAGAAGGTGTATTGTGAGCGATTTCAGGATTACATCAAGGGTTGTGGCTTTCTTTGACATGAAAATCGACTTAGACCATTCACTGCACATTCAGCATTAGGGATTTTATGAGTGGTCAATTTGATTTTCAAGGACATGTCTACAATATGGTTTTTCGGTTAGTTTATAATGGAATGCAGATATGAAATGATTTTTGGTGGGGATGAAGGTTTTCTAGCGCTCTGAATGTCACCTTTTCATTTTCAGTGTTCAGCTTTGATAGGAATTAAAACAGTTGGACCAGGTTGCTTGAGGTGGTTTTCACAGAAGTAAAAGAGTTTTGACCACAAGTGCAGAGAAAGCAACCAGAAAGTTGGGATCCAGTGCTTTCATAAGAGGTAGTCATAAATCTTATCCAGTGTTCGCAGGGCAATATTCATCCACAGGCACATAATGTGTCTGCCCAAGAACCAAGATGTGACTACGGCTAAAATAAATGGATCAAACTGAACTGGTTAAATAATAAATAAACAATTTTCTAACCCGTCTGCAGATGTTCCTCTTATATCAAAATTGTTTTAATGAGTGGAACCCCGGTCAGGCCGGGATGAGATTTTTTGCTTTTCCTTGTTCTGGTAACATGTATACCCTCAGAATCCGCAGTTCAGTCACACCAGACAGAGAAGTTCCTAAAAGTTTTCCCCAAGCTTGATATTTGTTCTACTTGTTATCTGTCACAGCACATTTCTAAAATCTATGACTTTTTATTTGTGTTCCATTATCAGTACTTTCACGCTAGGCAGTACAATAATTCACTGGGTTCTTGAGAAAACTGTGTTTAGTAAAACTGGTATGGTGTAATAAATCAACGCCACAACTATTCTGTTGTATTTAGTAAACCCTAATTCGCCTCATATTTGTTAGGAGGTTAGTTAGTGCGAATGAACTCGAGCTCATTTTCCTGTTGGCCTCAACTAGATACAAAGCTCATGGTTGTTGTTAGACGTCTATTTCCCAAGGCCTGACCTGGCTACACAGCCTGATCCATCCTAGCCTTCAGACTAGGTCGCTGTTTGACACTATCGAACTAATGAAGGGAAAATGTAATAATTAAGGCCGCTGAAAGGTGAATTAAGTTAAGAATGGAAGTCAAAGAAAATTTAGATACGCGGTCATATCTACGCCGGTGCATAGTCAGATTATAAAATTTGGCAATGCGCTTATCATAACTTCAAGCAGTACAGTATTTCTAGGTTCATATGACACGACTTTGGAAATTTCTCAATAATTTCGGTTCCTGACAGGCTGACAACTCAAGTTTGACCTTTGATTTAAAAAAGGCGCTTTTGGAGGATGTTAATTGTCTCCAACAACATGACACTCTTCCGTTGCGTCCATTTGTATAAGGTAGCTCAGTAATTTAATGGGCGATTCTTGATTCTCCTAGAGAGAACGAAGGGTCAGAAAACTTAATCGCACCAGTTCTTCAAGAATAGTCATGGTTTGTTAAGCTACCTGTAGAATATTGGTCATCCTACCTTGTAAGAAAATGATCAGATATCCGGGGATAAACACGGGGTTAACTGTTTGACTAATGTAGTGTCTAAGGCCCCAGGCTACACAGTTCCCCATCAATAACAAACCACATAAGACTTTCTACCCCAGACAAAAGTGCGGTTATCACACCTCTCACTGATTGGTCCTGTAGCACTGACACACCTACAGACTTACGCTGTTTGACGTACACCTACCGTAAGCTCACACATCTCCACTTATTAATCAGTGCTTGAGACATGTCCTGGAAAACATGGTACCAAGTCGTTGGCTAAGCGGTTCCATTTTCTCTAATAAAAAGTCACACAGACAGAGATATCACTTTCAGTCCTCTCTCAAACAGATCATGGCTCTTTTTTAGTGAAAAGAGACTGGACTGGACTATCAATAAAAAGCAGTAAGTTACCATCTGCTCCGGCAGATTTATTCGTAAAGACTCAATATTTATACAACCTAAATTTCCATTACATCTTGCATCTGATGTTTACAGAATACTGTGCGAAGAATTAACAAACTACACTATTAATGTGTTACATTACCGATATTCAGTGCAGTAAATTGGAGAATATCTAATTCCTTCAGTATTTCAGGTAGCTTTACTATTAACCGTTCTTTTTTCCCACGGTCCAAAACGACTGCACACCCTGTTGCATCTGGTATTTCTGAGACAACTGTTACAAATATGCCCATACTGAGTTACACATCATGTCTGTATTCGCTTCATGATACTATTTTCCTTTCATTTCGGGTTCGTGTACTGGTTTTCGACCATGGACGATGAGTCATAGCCTTGTCAAATGAAGGTGCGCTCCTTCCAACAGATTGGACTTTTGTATTCTTTTTATCTTCCTCCCTTGTCTTCATATCGAATCTGTTGTTAGCCATGAGTAAAATGGCAAATTTAGAGCCACACAAAGTTCACCGACATCAGTGTTCCAGTTGTTTAATGGGATCCAAGTAGCAGAGAACAGCTTTTTACATGAAATGATATTGGAGGATACTAGACTTTGGTCATTCTGCTCCAGAAATCCAAGAACATTTAGTTGGTTGCATTAGTACAATGGCGGGAAAGTGGCGCAGTCTAGAGCCAAAGTCACTAACAGCTTGAAGGGTTGAAATGGAGAAGTACTGTGTCAGGTAGTTCTCTTGGAATAACTTAAGACTTCGTGACAAGCTTGGCAAAGCAGATGGCAGGGGATCAGTGGTAAAGTTTGCAGTTATTTATCAAAACGACCTTTGTTAATCTTAGATTCAAATCTGTTTAATACATTGAAAACGGCACTTCTGGGAGTTGAATAAGCTTTTGGGTGATTGTAGAAAATGCCCACGAAACAAGTTTTTCCAGAAACCCTAATAACCTACTTCAAATAACCTTCAGCTCTAATTTTTCTTGTAGGGACCATGTAAGCTGTCAATAACAGTCAAAGAATACTTCGCCTTCCATGCTTCGTTTGCTGTCATTGTGGAATGGTTAGAACTGCCAAAAAGTTCCGTTGTGACTCAAGTCTTTTTTACCGTTTTTCAACTTAATCAAGGTGTTTTTGAGCATCAAACATGTATATTTGTGTGTGTGGAGCTCTGAATGTGAGATTAAGGCTAGATAAACAATGATAGAGTAGTCACAGACAGTGCTGAAGTGACTTCTAAGCCATCGTAGGCAGCTTAAAATAGTTTTAAATGTTCCTGAAGATTATCAAAAGCTAGATGTATAATACATTTTTATTGAGTAAATGTTTGGTTTAAGTCTTTTAATTTCCTAATTCCTCCCATGCACTTGAATATTCAGACAGGGTATACGGTGGACTAATAATATTGTTTCATGTCTAGGTTTAAAACCTCAGTAGTATTCCCACGTAAGGCCTACTTTCTACATTAGCCAATCAGGGACAGTAGTATGCTGTATTTCTTTCACCAGTCGTACAGTGGTGCAAATAGTGAATAGCTTCTCCACTCCCAGTGTCCTTGAGGGCTTGTCATTTTGGAACTAAATGTGTCAGGCAAACGGTTAGGACATTTAATATGCAAGAATTTACCTGTAATAAGATGGGAATATCGGTCTCCAGGACGGGCTGAAAAATAGACCCAGACGAATCAAAGTACCAGTAACCTTGGCCGTTGACCGCAACCTAAACCTAAACAACCCCAATCCTTGCGTAGCCTACTTTTTTACTAGCTAGACGTCTCATTCAATATTCTCGCAATTCTCCCACATTCTTTTCATGACATGTTTTCCACTATGATTTCGCTGACTTATTCTGTTTTTTCGTTTGAAGGTCACTGGGGTGCCCACCCTATAAGCCAGCTTTCTTTGACCATAATTAATCTATTAGGATACTGAAAACATAGTTCTTGAACATCAACGACATTTTTAGACAAATCATTCGGATAAGTTAAAGAATAGCGACCCAAGAGTGTGGACGCACTGATGACCTTGAGCACATATCATTGGTTGAGTTACGGTACTTACCACTGTTGTAGCGCCACGGTGACCGCTGTGCACCAACCGAGGAGCAAATTTCACACTGATCCTGTTTTTTAAGTACTGTTCGCACAATAGGTTGACAGCTCATTAGGGTTGGAGTTGTCAGGGTTAGGATTAGAATTAAGGTTAATATCGGGGTTAGAACTCAGATTAGACTGGAGTTGCTATCAGGCTTCAGAGTACGGTTGGGATGATGGTACTTGATTTTCATTATCTGTATTTTTCTGGTGAATAATTTTAGCGTTTTCACATTTGTTATCCTTATGCTTCAGTAAATAAATGGTATTTTTAGGTAAAAACACTGGTTAGTTGTAGCATCGAAGTACGTTACTGTGGTGGATTAATGAAAAGGTATACTTTTTATGTGCTTTTTAAATACACTTTCACATTAAAAGCTCCTTCTGGCGTATATAAAGTCAGCGGCAGTGTATTCTTGAACTGCGTTACATTTGCTGCCTTTTTATCAGAAAATGTTGTGCCATACTGATATCTGTGTTGTGTAATGGATTAAAGTACAAAAGTTACATTCATATTTTTATTTATTGAAACGCTCTCATGCCCAACGGATAAAGCTGTTGGCGCCACTTCAAAAGGGATATGTCTCCAGTTACTCTGACTGGTCTCCATAGTCTCAGTAAAGCGTTAGCATTTTTTGGATCGCTATCCGGAAAAGTTCAACAATAGCGTTCCAAGGGATGCGAACGCACAAATGACCTTCAGCCGACCAATCACAAAAATTTTCGTGCAATATTCGTCTTTTAAATGATGTATATTTGCAAGAAAATGAATGAAAACACATTAAACAGGTTATCTTTCTCTGACATGACTTAGAAATACGTCCCAGTTATAATGAGGAGTATCAGTTGCTAAGTTAGACCAGTTTCTGTACATGTATTCACGGAGGTGGCGAAAGATGAGCTGTTTTTGTGAATTGTTTATCTCTCTTATCCTGTTGTGCAGTCTTCCTCAAAAGCCCTCGGTTGTTTTCCAGTAAGAGGATCGACGACCCTAACCCCAATACTTACCTTAAATCCAATCCTAATCCTAATGAGCTATTACCACTTTGTCCAAATAGTACTTAAAAAGTGATCTGAGTGAAATTTGCTGTTTATTTGGTGAATAGCGTTGATATTCCAGCTATGATAATGACAGGTGCCGTCAGCCAACGATTAACATGCGTTCAAGGTCATTGGAGCATTTGCATTCCTGTAACGCTATTGTTGAACTTCTCACACTATCCTTTAAATCTGTCCGGTCAGGCTAGAGATAGATGATGGTCAAACTTAGGTGGGGGATAGATTAAGGTTAGATTATGAAAGGATTAGGATAAGATTGAATTAGGCGCCCAAATTTGCATTTTGACAGTGACTGTTTGTTTAAAAGTCACTGGTGTGTTCATTTCTCTTAGATCCCTGTTCATGAACTTAGTTCAATGTTCTATCCCTGAACAACACTAGCCTTTCTATAATCTACTTCCAAACTAACCAATACTGCAATCTTTACCTGACCTGAACTAACCTAAATCCAATCAGGTTTTCTGCTTAGTGGTCTTACACTTCTTCTGCCAGTTTTTTTGTGAAAGTAGTTTTACTTACCTAGTTTCAGTGCTGTGATATGATTGAGCTTCCCATGGTCGTTGATGTTTCCGTTCATCTACGTGAATATTCTTCAATTTTTTTCAGTGCCTCACAGCACATAATTTACTAAACCGCATACTGCGCGCCTTCAGATGAAATTAGCCATCAGGAATTAGAAGACTGTTTGAAAAATGCACCCGATATTCAAGATATTCAGTACTGTGAGAGGTTACTAACATGAGTGTATAAGATGGTGTGGAATAAAAGAAGTCCACTAAAGATCAACAGGCGCTCCATAAAATCGAGAAACGCTTATCAAAAACTGAATAGGTTTATGCAAACAATTCATAAAGATATTGAACATAAGTCCACCAATGAGTTCAAATTTTGCTTTAAAGATATAAGAATATTTCAACTAAAATCTTTTTCCACCCCAGTAGTTCCACGTAATAGACAACTTCTGCATACCATATAAACCTCCTATTTCATGTCCTTAATAGTGTCAATAAAAATAAGAAACTTTTCCAGATATGACCCAGTAAAATAACACTAAGCACAAACGTCTAAAAAAGAATTACTTCATGTCAGCATATTATAAAAAACATTTCCTAAAATTGATGTTTTCTATTCCAACATTCCACTCTGCTACACTTGCTGTTACTTTGAATATGCAAATAAGAATGTGCCTGCATTCAGAAATCTGTATTAGATTAAACTGGAGAGAGTCTGTATAAGACTAAATTAAAAAAGGAATGACTAGCACTTTTGTTGCATTTTATTCTTGACTTCACTAATTTTTCAAAAGTAAACCACAAAATTTCTGTACTGATTAACTTAATTTTATTTGTATGTGAAATAGAAAGTATTTCTGATAAATCATGTATAGGGTGTGGGAATGGCAAGCGCATTAGATAACTTAAAACTGGTAAAGGTTAAGGAAAGTGAGTTATTGGATCACGTATGACACAAAAATCCAGTGACAACAAACTTCATACATTTAGTCCCCTTAATGAATTTGAACAATGCAAGAACTACAATTTTAGCAGAATAAAATCATACCATCTTTTATTTCGTTGCCTTGTCGTCAGCTGCTTGCTCACAGCCCAAAGACATTATTAGATATACATACAGCAACAGTTTTAACGCTTTTTCACAGAGTTCATTTTAAACAAAAATCAATCGATCAATATATGCATACACTAATAATATATACATATGTTTTTGCAATACTAAACACTATTCCGAACAATAATAATCATACACAATGAAAACTTTTCGGCATTTCGCATTCGGATGAGAAATATCCAGTTACCAGGGCAAAGAAAGACTGACAACCACTTCTTTCTGAACGCACAAATCAGGTTTCAGGCGCTTGATGGAAACGGCCTCAGCAAACTTAAGGAGAACTGAGTTCTTTTGCTTATTGATAATTTTGAACGACCTTTCGACGTCCACCTCATGACCCGTGTCGCGGAGATGCCTGGTGATGGCACTGTTTACATCATTTGTTCCCTTTAGACGTAAGCTTTTTGGTACATGGTACAACAAACTTACCAGGAGACATGAAGGTCATTGAATTCATCACAGATAGATTCACATATAGTCATAGCTTATTAATCCTAAAGAAATTCGGATTCTTCTTGGTTCATAATGGAAATTTAATAAGAGATAAAATACTGTGTGTTTACTGCGGTTTATTTTCGCATCTGATTCCCACATGTTTTATGACTGAAGCTTTGGTTACACAACTACAACTGTTATACAGTTTCGGAGTTACAAGTTTTATCTCGTTGCGGACTAAACGACTAAGCTCGTTTAGACGCGAATAAAAGGGACAAAACAAATACAAACATGATAAAGGTTTTCTTGTATTTCCCAATGAATGTTTTTACTGACGTTTCGTTATTTAATGCTAATAGCTTTATCAAAGTAGTGATATTAAACCAGAATTTACAAAATCTCAGCATATTTGACAAATTTATTCATCGTTCATCAGCATGGGGACATTTTTGCGTTGTCAAATTGACCAATTGGTAAAGATAACAAAACCAGGTGTAGATATACATCGGACAAACATCACGAGAAATCAAAATCAAAAGAAATGAACACCGCAGAGCATCTGTTCGACCACGGAGAAATCCAGTTGAACTAGAAAAGCTTGAAAAATCATCAGCCATAGGTGGTGGTCTATAGAATCGGGCCACAAAATTGATTTTGATAATATTGAAATAATCCAGAAAAATTTCAGAAATCACAAAGAACATCTGATATCATCAGAAGCACTTCATATCACCAAATGAAATCCAAATTGTCTGAACTGAATAGGAATGATGGACTAAAACAGAATTTGACCTGGTTACAACACCCGCCTTATTCCCTATGAAATGACAAAATCAACATGGATACGATAAGCAATTTCATTATGTAAACACACGTTGCTTTTATAATTTTACACACTTATCAAATCCAACAATCTACACACACTTGGTTTTGTTATCTTTACCAATTGGTCAATTTGACAACGCAAAAATGCCCCCATGCTGAGGAACGATGATTAAGTTGTTATATATATGCTGATATTTTGTAAATTCTGGTTTAATATCACTACTTTGATAAAGCTATTACAGCATTAAATAGCGAAACGTCAGTAAAAACAATATCGTTTTGTTTTTCATTCATTGGGAAATACAAGAAAACCTTTATTATAATGAATATTATATACCCAATGCCGAAATTTTTTCAAACTGTTAAAAGTGAACTTGGTTTGGACATATTTAAATACAAACAAGTATGTATGTAGAGAGGAATTTAGTCCACACAAATTAATATACATGTAAAATGCAGTTACCTGGTGAGTTATAATTGTCCTAAAATACACAAGTAAAGACGTACAGAATTGTAGCAATGAATTAATCCTTCTTGGTATGCAGTTGCTCACTCCACTTAAGAGTAGGCCAACAGCCCGAGGGTACTTGCAGAGAGAAAAGGAGATTGAAGCCAAGGATCCGAATGTGAATGTACGGATCAGGTACCATCCAGAGATGATTGGCAATAATGGAAAGCAAGAAGCTGGAGGGGGAAGTTGTGTCGTCCATATTGCGCAGTGAACCCGGTCGTGTCCTTATTCAATCTCAATTAACAACCATGATGTGCAGTGAATTCATTATTTTTACTATTTTACAATGAGTGTATAATTTGATATTTTTTGGCCTCCACAATCTCTCTAATTTACTAAGACACCAACGAAACACTGCACAGGCGTTCCACTCGTTTATGACCTAGCTCATCACTGGTGTACCCTGCTTAACTTTAGCTAAGAGAGCCGAAATCACTCAAATCCTGGCTAGCTGCTACGGTGAAATGGTAATACGCTAAATCTAATTCCCAACCTACGAATTAATTAGCGATTTGCAGCTTACACAATTCGAAACAAGGTTCCATAACAGCCTTCTACGGTTATCTGGGCTAAGTCCAATTGGACACACTGCTGATGAGCTCTGCCATAAACAAGCTAAACTGCTGTCCAGTGTCTAGGAAGCACTACTGGCAGATATGAATGGAATACAACTACTTGAAGCAACCTATCAATAGTAAATAGCGTCATCCATATTGATTCCTATTTATACTAGCAAACAGATTGAATATTGTGAAATGAATAATTTTGGTTTCCAAAGGAAACTGTATTGAAATTTTACCTTAAAATGTGTAAATTGCTAATCTCAAATAAATTCGCAAACAGAGAATTTTGATCTAAACCATTTTTCTATTGAGTCGTTTGAACACTGACCAGTGTTTAGTAGCAAAAAATTTGTCAAAATGCTGATTTTTGAAAGTAGTATAACAATTTATAATCACTGAAATCACCGTATTTGAAAGAAAACGTTAACTAAAACGAATAATGACTGTGAAGTGTATTATATAACTTTGTTAGTGAAGTAAAACCAGTAGATATATAGAAAAGGTGGTGTCATTTCACTGCTGCTGACTAACAGTGAGTTGAAAGATGCACATTTCGTCCAATTTGGGACTCTTCAGTATTACACACTAGGATACAGTTAGGTCTGTTCGGATGATGAGTCTCTAGCAGGAAGAAACACATGTCTTTGATTTTACTGTTAGACATCATCAAACAAATAACACAATATGCTGACTTTCAGCTAACTGCTTCCAGTCGCTTTCACTTGTTGATTTATTCTATCATTAAACTGAAAGTAAGCTATGGGATGAACTCCATCAAATTTCAGATTATGTCATTGATTGCTGAATGGGGTAATCTTCACTACTGAATTTCTGTGGTAAGGTTCCTTCTATTAGTTCTTGTCAATGATTTCACTGTCATCTAATTGAATTTTTTTTATTTTCTCAAGAAACTGAGTAGTAGACATGTTGAAGTGATCGTTGGACTCTGTTATACATTAAATTTTATCTTGGGGTACCTGAGATTTTCTTGATAATGTCAATTCATGACCAACACTATCAAGAAATCATTCAGCTAGATATATAAAAGTCTTTTCATGTGTATAGTGTAAGTTTATTACAAATAGTTATTTAGACAAAGCAATAAGAAGACGCAATTTGTCTGAATCGTGTAATGTTGTATTTGCGCAACACATTTAGAACAATCTGATCACACACAGACTTGTCATAGGAGTATATATATGAAATTAATAAAGAGTTAAGAGGTAAGACTTAGGTTAAGTTGAAAGGACATATTGAACGTCAAAATAACAATGAAGATCACTAAACCAAATAAGAGAGGTAATAGTAGATCTGCTATGGTATCAAAACAAAGTTTACCAAGGAAGGTTTAGTGTGATGACGAATTGTTGCTTTGAACGCATAAAGGTGATTTAAACTTCCTAATTGCCAGCTAGGGCTTCCACAAACTTTAGGATACGCCCCAAACACGTTTTATAGATAGGTTTAAAAGATGTGTTAACGTCAATTTTATGTCCTGTCTCTATAATATGTTTCGCAATAGAAGAGCTAGGTCTCCTGTTCTCACCATTAATGAGTTCTGGGGATTGTATTTGCTTCTGAAGCCATTTAGGAATATGCTCTGAAGCCAGCCCTTACTTACAGAGATCGATGAGTCCTCCATATGTGTGTATGTGTGTGTCCATAAGTACATTCAAATTGGTAAATACAGTGGGATGTGACATCATTTTTCTCATGTTCAGAGGGCTTAGATGGATATATCGGCTTCACATTCTCAATTATTATGATATTAGCCGCTTAAAAAGTCTTTTTAACCTCAGCGTTCAATCTGTGTCGAGTTACCAGGCTGCTCTGATCACCCGTATATATGGTAGCTTGATATATATATGTCTTTCTTAGTGGCAAATTGGAGGGTGAGTCTTGGTGTTCAGACCACCCTATATCTCCTTATGAACTTGTCTGGATAATTATTACCAACCAGAGTTTATGTCAACTTTCTTTCCGCCTCATCAAATGTGTCTTCAGTGCATATTCATTGGATTTTACTGAAGAGGCACACTTACTAAGGCTCTTTTGTACCGAACATGGCAGAAACTGTGATAATGTAGATATAGTCCTATTCAGACAGGTTTTCTATAAATAAATCTTTTTACTGATCCATAAGGCCATCGGCTAAGCAATACATCTAGCATAAAGATAAACAATTATCTTCCTTTTCTACAGACAGACGTAAGTGATATGCTTGCTTTTATGAACTTCATTCATTCGATTTAAAATTGAGGTGACAGAACAAATAGTTATATCAAAAGTCGATAAGTAAAGCGTTGTACAATGAATTTTCAAATAGTTAAACTATTGAATCAATCCGGTCTGAAATTAGTACAGTTCAGTCACGTTTAGAAGTGTTCTTCTATTGCCTTTGATTTAGTCTAAGTTAGCTAACTTGTTCTAAAGCAACAACACCACCACCACCACCCCCATCACCAACAACAAAGTTAGTCAGACCAGTAGAAAATTCTTCAGTTTTATAATAAAGAAGGCAATGATAGTATTTATATATATAGATATATCATTGGGAATATTACAAACTAATTTAGAACAGGTTTCTTTTCTTCAAAAACTATTTCTTCATGTGTTTTCTAGTCAAATTATAAATAACAAAACACAAAAAACTGTACATTTATACGGGTTATTATTCGATATGAAATGTGTAAGTCTTTGACGAAATTTACTAATTGAAAATAAAATGATTTTTCTTTGAGGAAGCCTGAGATAGTCAAATTTATTAAAACAAATAGCATTTTTGGTGACATTTGTTCCTAATCAAAAATGCACCGGTTTAGAGGATAAGTTACCTAGGGGTTCAATCATAGATATTGTATTATATTATTATATTATTGTTTCCTTTAATTCCTAGAGGAACATAGGGCTTCAGCCACACGTCTCCATTGCGTTCGGTTCTCTGCTAGAGTTTTCACCTGGCTCCAAGTCTGCCCACACGTTCTCATCTCCTCTTCACATGACCTCCTCCAAGTCACCCTTGCACTGACGACCAACTCGCCGCTTCCCTTTCGGGTTCCACTCGAGCAATGGCTTGTCTAGTGATGTCACTTGATGGTTTCCTCAGAGTATGACCAGCCAATCCATCTCCATTTCTTCCTGCCTATTTGTTTCACAATCGGTTCCTGGTTGGTTTGCTCCCAGAGATCTCTATTGCTGATTTCTGTCTGGCCATCTGATCTTGAGTATTGAGAGAAGACAGGTGTTAATGAAGGTCTGTAGTTTGTTTGAGATGCTCTTTATTATAATAATATAACAATATTATTTTTAGATTCCCCATCAACTGATTCTACTGAACCGAAAAGCTCAGTCTCTGCTCGGTAACAGAACAAATATTAGAATAAAAATCCAGGCTAATGAAATGATAGTGTAACAGCATATTACAAAAAATACAGTTAATCAGTTATATAAATTAATGGTTACTTGGTAATACAGTTAAAATCCGCTGCTACAAATTATTAATATAATCCACAGAAGTGTTCACTACTGGAGTCGTGTCTCCTAGTAGAAGCTGTGCACCGGTTTTGGAATAGTCTTCAGATGAAGATGAGAGGTTCCTGTAAAATACAAAGGATCCAACACGGTTAGTAGTGAAAAAAGTAGACAGTATAGACAATTGAGAAGGCGAAACGTCAAGCAGTACACTGTGTTTTAGATTATACACCAAAGCTATGTATTTTTGATTGCACACTAGTCAGTAACTAGTGTAATGTGTCTACTCCCATCTTCGGTGCAGACTGAATTCTATCAGTCAGGTTTGCAATTTGGCCACCATGCTAGGTGGCTCGCCATTACGGTGCACTGTGAATTGTTGGTATAAGATGTTTGGAGGCAATCGGCCACAGGAAGCCTTGCTTGACTTAGGTCTCGTGCTATTTGCCACTCATCAGTCAGCAGGGCGTATCTGCAACCTTGAAGGAACTGATGTCCCTTTTGAGATTCGAACCCGCGTCACCTAGTGCTGCAGTAAGAGACTCCACCAACAATTCACAGTACACCGTAATGGCAAGCCACCTAGCATGGTTGCCAAATTGTAAACATGACTGATAGAATTCAGTCTGCACCGAAGATAGGACTAGATACACTACACTAGTTACTGACTAGTGTACAATCAAAAATATCCAATACAGTCCTACAGGAGGTCAGTCACGAGCCCGAATAGCTCAGTGGTGACGTCTCTGAGTGCAGCACTGGGTGATGCGGGTTCGAATCTCAGGAGGGACATCAGTTGTTTCAAGATTGCAGATACTCCTTGCTGGCTGATGAGTGGCAAATAGCACGAGACCTAAGTCAAGCAAGGCTTCCTGTGGCCGATTGCTTCCAACCATCTAACACCAACAAAGTTATGTATATTTTTTAACATGAATCGTTTACACAAAGGTTTTGTACAATGTCTCTATTTTCAACATCGAACACAAAACTGTACAATCATATTGTTCCAGACTGCACCGTTGTCTCCCAGAACGAACGCCTCAACGATGCCTTAAGATTAGCACTAAAGTTATCTGGTTGATTCTAGCGTCTCAGTGAGAGCGTCATCACTCGTTCGGGACACAGGTACATCATATAACAAGCCCATAATGAGAAGAAACACGTGATCTGGATTTTACCCCTGGCCACCAATCATCAATCAGATAACGGTATGTTAATTCCTGAATTAGAACTACTTTGAAATAATAATAATGTTAATATATTGTTATGAATATTTTCCGAGTAATTTCAAAGACATCATGACAATGATAAATGTCTCAAATGGAGTCGAAATTCTTACTTTATTGATATATATGATCAGCTTAGAAAAGGGTTTATGGTGAACTTATTCGGTCAAGTTTATATGAAAATTTAAAGAATGTTTGTTAGTAAGCTAATGTGTTTTTACTGCACATGTGCTTCATATGAACCTATTTTTGTTTCAGTACGTTCCTAGTGACTCATAGAGCTTGAAGCTGGAGCTTCAAAGTTTCTGTGGCAGTGGTGTTTATTTTTACGGGATGGGGTTGCTAGCCTCACACTTAATCTTCCCTCTTTACCAGTCTTATTACTGGTTAAGTGAGGTAAGAGAGGAGTGCGTCGGCCGGGTGTAGAGCCATGAACCACCTGCGGTGTCGGCCAGCTGTCTACTTCTGTGCCACCGATGCACATATGAACAACCATATGAGATCAGCAGAAACGCATTGTCTTAATCAAAGTCACTTTAATTTTATGTCATAATAATAGTACATTTATGGTGAGCATTTGAAGCTACGACAAAACAACATAGTTTTAAGTCAATCGCCTCCCCGATACTGGTTCGACATTCTGCCCGAACGAATTATGACACCGACTGAGCTTCATTTCAAGTATAAATATTCGAAATCCAATGGTCATATGTAGATGAAAAGTTAGGTTTGATGAGTTATCACACTACTTTCTACCTAAAATATTACTATTTTGGAGCACAGGTATCATGATCCATTCCACCACAATCAGGAATATCATTGCGCGGTCTAAGGCAGCCTTGTCTTACTCCTGTTTTTGATTCAAAAGCATCTCTGTATTTATCCTTTATGAATCACTAGATATCTGACGTCATCGTATTGCTGTCAGATTAGGTTGGTAGAGGTTTAAAACACTCCGTATTGTTGAAGCTGTCAAAGGCTTTTTCAAAGTTGAGATAGATAGTTGACTGTCATTCTATGGTCTTCATTAGACACTAGTAACTAGTGCGACATTTCTAGTCCTTTCTTTGGTGCAGACTGAACTCTATGAGTCAGGTTTGCAGTGTGGCCACCTTTCTAGGTAGTTCGTCCCACAGAAGGTCAATCGCGAACCCTAATAGCTCAGTGGTAACGTATCTGACTGCAGTACAGGGTGACGGGGGTTCGAATCTCAGAAGGGACATGAGTCCCTTCAAGGTTGCAAATGCGCCTTGCTGACTGATGAGTGCCAACTAATACGAAACCTACGTCAAGCAAGGCGTCCTGTGGCTGATTGCCTCCAACCATCTAATATCATCAAATCAATGTGCACCGTGATGGCGAGCTACCTAGAATGGTGGCAACAGTGAAGACTTGACTGATAGAGTTCAGTCTGCACCAAAGAAAGGACTAGACGCATCGCACTAGTTACTAGTGTCCAATCAAACTACCCACTACAGTCCTACAAGAGGTCAATTGCGAGCCCGAATAGCTCGCAAGTGCCAACTAGTACGAAACCTAGGTCAAGCAAGGCTTCCTGTGGCCAATTGCCTCCAACTATCTAATATCATTCGATGGTCTGTTCGATTATGATGCCTAGCGTTGCCGGTCGGTTCGTACATCAGTACATCTATATAATTCAGCGACTTGGTGTTTCAATAAAAGCATTTTGAGCAAACTTCAGGGGGATCAGACACACGCTAGGGAGACCACTGGAACCTGAATGTGAAATAAGCAATGAACTGGGAGTCCAAAGATGTCATGGAGAAGATCGTGTGAGAAAGGAATGATAGCTTATGCGGAATCGTGGAACCAGCTAAAGTTTTCAGACAGCAGGATGAAATAGAGGTGTGCTGTTGAAGCCCTATGCTCCACTTGGAACCCAAAGGAATTATGTAAACATAAAACTGTGTAGTATTTGAAAAATATTCACCAGTAAAGTACAGACTGAGTATTAGACAATATTTGTACATCTGTCTTTTATCCACATAAACAGTGATTTCAACTGTACATATTGAATAAAGCTCATAGTTTTCCATTTTTCATTTGTTCTCTGATACACTGTGTAGTAAGTGCTATTGATAAAATAAAACAGTGTTAGTTAGTTGGTTAGTCAGATATAGGTAAATCAAATTTTTGACCTTAATAAAGGATATTTATTGCTGTTGTCTCTCCAAAAATTGGGTTAGTTTCTTTGCAAGGACAATGAATGCAATAATCATTCAGCTTTGTGTCTTAGTAATATTTCAATTATGAAATCTGCATCACAATTGATGATAGTGATTGTAAGTGAGACATTGATTCGAAAAAAAACAAAAACAAGAATAAAATAAAATTATAAGTCATTTATTATTGTTCACATGATAACTGGACATTATTCATGGTGACTGTGATGAAATATTGATCTGGTCGTTTTAGGTGGTAATTCAGGAACAGCTGGTTAAAATTCTGATGTGGCGTACCCCAAATATTTATCAACCTTATTCAGCAGCTGTACGTACGACAACGGTACATGTCAAGTGATCCACAACGGAAAACTCAGCGAGGCGTTTGGAGTAAACACAGGAGTCAGACAAGGGTGCTTATTACCACCAATGATATTCCTAATTGTGGTGGACTGGATTATGCGTCAGACAGTGGGAAACGAGAAGACAGGGATATCATGGACCGACGTGAAGAACCTAGAAGACATGGATTTCGCGCGTGGATGATTTATGTTTGATGTCACACAAAATCAAAGACTTGCAGGCGAAAACCAACAAACTGGTCGAAGAAGCAGCAAAGACAGGACTCCAGGTGAACATAGACAAGACGGAGGTTATGAAAATAACCAACCAACAACAACAGCAGCAACATCCAGCGCCAATCACCATCAACGGGAGGGATTTGAAAGAGGTCACTTCATTCACTTACCTAGGGAGCATTGTCTCAACTACAGGAGGAACGGACGAGGATGTCAAATCGGGAATCGGAAAGGCGAGAAACACATTCATCAACCTGAAACCAATCTGGAGATCTTCGTCACTCAGCCTGCATCAACAACAAAATTCGGATTTTCAATACAAACGTCAAGTCAGTCAGTTCTTCTATACGGATGGATCAGAAACTTGGTGGGTCACAAAGATTATTTCCAACAGCCTGTTGCAGACCTTTATCAACAGCTGTCTTTGCTCTATACTGAAGATCAGATGGCCGGAAAGAATCACCAACAAGAAACTATGGGAACAAACAAAACAAGAACCAATCGCCCAACAAATATGCAGGAGAAAGTGGAGATGGATTGGACACTCGCTGAGGAGGCCGCTGGATGACATCGCGCGTCAGGCCACTGCTCGAGTGGAACCCGAAAGGGAAGCGGCGAGTGGGACGTCCAAGGGTGACATGGAGGAGATCGTGTGAAGAGGAGTTGAAACAGTATGGACCAACATGGATGCAGGTGAAAAGTACAGCAGAAGACAGAAGCAAGTGGAGACGTGTAGTTGAAGCCCTATGTTCCACTAGGAACCCAAGGGAACAATAATAATAATAAGATTTTCATTTCACCATCAGTCATCACCCACTGCATATTTCATATGTTGATAAGATGGCATAAAAGTAAATGGCCCTTGTGTAATGTTGTATTCATCGGATCCTTAAGCTTGAAATTGCAGTCTATCGATTAGGTCTACTCACTCCTGAACCTCGCTTAGCCAATGGTAAGTCTGGTGTAGAGAGAAGATTGGGCGTGAGGTTAGTCACCCCATGCTCAGTCAAACCAACACCATCACTTGTGAAACTTCAAAACTCAAGACTGAAGCCCAATGCTTCATTCAGGACGCAAAGGAATAGAGAAAAATAAATAATTTGTGTAATATAAATAACTCATGTTTATGAAAATTTTGTCCTATTGTTCACTGAGGTGTTGTGTATTTCATTCGAACAGTATGAATGAGTGATTTCTTATTAGTACTGAGAAATTAAACACTTGAGATGAAATGCAATCATTTATTTGTTTTTTCTAGGTGAAAACGCTCCAGTTTCCTTCGGGATCTCAAAACATTCTGACTATCATATATGACCTACTTAACAACATGAGTGCTATCAAGAAAGCAATCAAAGAAGGCAGCATTATTATTACTGTTTATTATTGTTCCCTTGGGTTCCGAGTGGAACATAGGGCTTCAACAACACACCTCCACTTTCTTCTATTTTCTGCCATTCTCTTCAGCTGGGTCTACGATTTCCCAAACTCTCTCACCTTTTCCTCTCATGATCTCATCCATGTCACCCTAGGATAACTTACTCGTTGCTTCCTAACCGGACTCCACTAGAGGGCCTGCATTGGGCGCGATGTAATTCGGCAGCCTCCTCAGTGTATGCCTGATCCATCTCCACTTTCTCCTACATATTTGTTGAGCGATCGGCTGCTGGTTGGTTTGTTGCCAGACAGAGTTTCTTGTTGCTTATTTTTCCTGGCCATTTGATTTTCAGTATGGAGCCAGTGAAGGCAGCTGTTGATGAATGTCTGCAACCTGTTGGAAATCCTTTTTGTGACACATTGGCCAAGCTTCTGATCCGTATAGAAGGGAAGACTTGACAGTGGTGCTGAAAATGCGAATCTTGTTCCTTATGCTGAGTGTAGATGATTTCTAAACTGGTTTCAGGCTTTCCGATTCTGACTTTGACATCTTCATCCGTTCCAATTGACTGTGGTAGAAATCGTGCTTCCTTGCAGGATGATTGAAGGAAGTAACCTCTGTTAAATCTTTCCCGTTGGTGGTGATCGGTGATGGTTGTTGTTGTTGCTGTTGGTTGGTTATCTTCATCACATCCGTCTTCTCTATGTTAACCTGGAGTCCTGTCTTCACTGCCTGTCTGCTTCTTCAGCCAGTTTGTTGGTTTTCGCCTGCAAGTCTTCGAGTTTGTGTGACAATAGACATATATCATTCACGCGCGAAATCCAAATCTTCTAGAGTCTTCTTATCGGTGGTCTGGCGTATTCCTGACTCCTGACTCCCCACAGTCTGACGCATAATCCAGTCCACCAAAATTAAGAATATTATCGGTAATAATAGACAGCCTTGTATTACTTCTGTATGCACTTCAAAGGCATCGCTGACTTTTCCGTTGTGGGTCACCTGGCACGTGGCATTGTCATATAGCTGTTGGATGAGGTTGATAAAGACTTGAGGTACACCATAGTGTTGATGTAGTTTCCAAATTACGTCTCAGTCAGCGCTGTAGAAGGCCTTTCCGAAGTCGATGAAGTTGAGGTAGAGACAGGTATGACTTCCATTCTATGCTTTGTTCTGTGAAGACGTTGCATAGGGTTACAATTTGACCAGCATATGACTTGTCTTTCCTGAATCCAGCTTGTTTCGGGCGGATTTCTTTATCAATTGCCTCATTTTCAAAATGTACGGTCGTATTTAAATTTACTGAAAAAGGCATTAAGTGGCACTAGAAATTACTCAGTCTGTATACATACACACATATGATAAGAACAAAGATAATCAAAATGATGCATTAAGGGGGTAGACCTGAAGTGGATGAATTACAAAACTCTTAAACATAATTAAATAAGTGAACTGGTATTAAGATTTTTAAAGGAGGTCAAATGATGTAGAAAAATTAAGAGTACTATGATGATAACGATAAAAAAAATCGATGACGAAGTGAAGTGGAATGAATTCAAGCGGTGAAATAGAATAAAATAAAAGCGTATCACTATGACCGAGGTAAAGAAAGGGGTTTAACAAAACATTTTTGAACACATAACTTAAGTTTCTGTCCATGTATAGCTAGAGCTTCGTCTATGCATACGGGAAGAAAATGCAAGATTTTAGAGTATTTTGATTAGACACTGGTAACTAGTGTGACGTATCTAGTCCTTTCTTTGGAGCAGACTGAATTCTATCAGTCAGGTTTGCAATGTGGCCATTATTCTAGGTAGCTCGCCATCACGGTGCACATTGATTTGATGATATTAGATAGTTGGAGGCAATCGGCCACAGGAAGCCTTGCCTGAACTAGATTTAGTGCTATTTAGCACTCGCCAGCAAGTGATGTCCCTCCTGAGATTCGAGTCCGCGTCACCTAGTACTGCAGTCAAATCAAAGTATCCACTACAGTCATACAAGAGGTCAGTCACGAGCCCGAATAGCTTAGTGGTAACGTCTCTGCCTGTAGTAATCACTGGTTGACGCGGGTTCGAATCTCAGAAGGGACATGAGTTCCTTCAAGGTTTCAGATACGCCTTGCTGACTGGTGGTGAGTGCCAGCTAGCACGAAATCTAGTTCAGGCAAGGCTTCCTGTGGCCGATTGCCTCCAACCATCTAATATCAGCACATGAAACTATTTCATCTGGATAAGAATACTGAAATTATCCATAAATAAGTATATATATATATATGCAGTCGCGTATTGCTTTACCGATATTTAGTGTTTTTTACCCACTAAACAAGCACCTGACGACCTGAATACTGGTCACAGTATTCACCAACTGAGGTAGACACTAAAATAAGATAAAAATTTATTTTAGTATCTCAGAAAAACAAAACAAGAACAGTTTTGTAAAGACAGAAGAAATTCCACCTTGTTTTACAATTATTTCTACTAAACAGTTTCAATCAGTACAGACAGATATCCCTTAGTTATTGAAAAGTACAATGGCAGAAAGAGAGATAAGAAGACGGACTGAGAGAGACAGAGAAGTTGAAAGATAAATGAAGAAAATATCCTTATTTTTTTCATTTTCAACCACCTGTTTATCTGACTTTTCTTGTATTTTTGGAGATTTTTCAGTGAATCAATGAAACGAAGAGGCACACACATGGTAGTTGAAATAGTGGTGAATATTTACAGTTCAGGTGGATGTTTATGGTGTCGTTCTGAACCCCTAAATGGGTGATTTAATTGCAAAGCTTTCATCAGAAAATTGGCGGTGAAGATATTGTCCAGAAGGATAGTGAATGGCTCACTATTAAATCATCCAGCTCAAAGTACACACGGTAATATACTATTGTTCCCCCTTAGTTTTTCCCGGGCTACTGAAGAAAGACTATAACATATTACGCAGGATGTTAAATGTTATCAGCAGGGTAAGCAACGTGCCACTTAAACAGCTTGTTAATATTCTGGTCGACAGGCACACGGACTCATGTGAAAAATGGGCCAAATCCATTTTATCTAACTCACACCACCCTCTTCACTCACAACTCTCCCCTTGCATCTCATCAGGTAAAACCAGAAGCCAATATAGAAAACTATATGCTCGCACCAGCAAGTACAAAAACTCAACCATACCCTACTTAGCTCATATTCTGTGTGATAAAGAAAGCATTAGGCGTGACACCTATAATTCATTAAATAGTCAGTAGTACAACTGGATCTCGTCTTTCCAACCCACATCATCAATAGGTACAACATTTTCTTTCTTTCATTCTTTTCCTTTTCTCTCTCTTCTTTTTCCGTTATGTGCTGCTTTGTTTCTTTCTCTCGCTTACGTCAGTTAATAAGACAGCTCCCACTTTTCTAACACCTTCAAACACTGTTTCAGCTTTACCTTTGCTACCAACATGCCAATGTGTTGTTGTAATAATGAACTGTGGTGTCCTCAATCTATGTAGAATTCTATTTATTGATAATGTACTAACTGGATGCAATACTGTAGTAAAAGTGCTGAGAATTCCATTCTGTATCACAAGTACTGTTTTGGAATAAAGCAAATTATTATTATTATTACAGAAGTTTATATGTGTGTCTGAGTTAATTAGAGTTGTATTGGTAATCTTGAAGGTGTAGGGAATTAAAGAAATTCGCCAATTCATATGAACCGCAGCTATTTCTCCTTCAAAGATCAATTTGTTTATCTGTACTGGTTGAATCACCTTACGGGCAATTGGATTTTCAAGGGACAAAAACAAAATAAGCGACAATTCAGTGAAGAAAAGTTTCTTTTCGACGAAGTCATCAACTAGACAGCTGTACATTCGTGCATTTATATTAAATGTGTGAGAAAGTTCCAGTATTATTTCCGGTGAAAGGTTAAATTAATAAAATTACTAAGTGTAATAAGCAGAAATAGGTAGTGGTGTAACAACAGAAGACAAGGGCCAGGCAACAGATCGTTTATTAAGGAAAATCAACACGTATTTATAGATTTTAATGTACATTATTGTAGATTATTGTTAGTAGAAAATACAGTCTTTTGATTGGTAGTTTCTCACAGAAAGTTGACCTTGCATCTCTTTGTGGCTGTGTCAGATCATCCATATGCTAACTGTATCCGCCTACGCAAAGCCTTTGTTCTCATTTTCTCACCACCAATATTGGGGACATAAACATTGACGTGAATTACTGTCTACCAACTTTGGCTAGCAACCAGCTCTCACCACAGTGGTACTATTCTGGAAATATTTCAGGTCAAAGGTCCAATTAAAAATACAATATGTAATAATCTATAAGGTCGGGTAGGAAAGACATATTAAGTTATAATTACTCAGAAGTGGCTTTAAAAGTGAGAATAAAAGTTGTAAGTTACGTGGTACTCAACAGCACGAAGGAAGAAAGGGTTAGAAATTTGATAAGGTTCAAGGTAGTTGAGTGTGAAAATATTCAAAAGGAACATATCAGAGTGCTATTAGTGAAAATTAATAAAAATTAAAATCGATAAAAAAATTTTTTTCTACAGGGAACGACTATTGATGAGGTTAAGACCATGGACAAACTTTATTTGTATACAGAGATCAGGGTTGTATTGACGAATTGCCAAAGCCTCCGCCATAACAAAAGCCGAAACCTAACGCCCTTTGTACCTTTGTCTCACTCTGTAGATGATCTTGAAAGATGACTTTTGTGGAGTTATGTGGCTTCTGGAACTTTCTCACACATTTAATACAAATACACGAATGTACAACTGTCTAGTTGATGACTTCATCGAAAAGGAAATTGTCTTCGCTGAATTGTCTTTTATATTTTCTTCATGACTCAATGGGTATTTTCGGGGACAAGAACAAAGTTGCTGTGTTTTGGTGTAATTGTGTATCCCCTATATTCTCTTTATATTATCGTTAAAAATACATCCTTGATCAGCCGTATTATATTCTAACTTCACTATTTCTGGCGGTGTTCAGACTAGCCTGACGGCCAGGTTAGGTATGCCAGATTAAACAGTCAGCAGATAGGGAGGCCAAAATGCAGGTCTGTGACCAATTTATTTATGTTTAATTTATTTAATGTTGAATGCAATGTAACAGTGAGTGTTGGCTGGTGTATTTGTACAACAAAATCAAGAAACAACTTCGTTATTTATCCAGCTTTAATTTTCATCATCCTGGACGAAATTTATTAAAGAAATGAATTTTGTTAATTTTTTTCCTGACTGTTTACATGGAGTTTCTTCTGGATTGATGAACATGTCATCACAGACAATCGACAAGAAACCCTGAGTCAAAGTGTTGCGCTTATTAATGCTTATCATTAAGGTGCATCGTAGGTGCTTCGTAGGAATCAGTGTATCCTAGGAGATTCAAGCTTGCATCATCAAGTGCTTCTGTAAGAGATTTCACCATTGAGCTACTCGAACCCGCGACTGACCTCCCGGAAGACTGTAGTGGTCGTGTTTATTAATTTCTCGGGTATAAGTCGTGTCATTTGTCTAGTCCTTGGTGGTGTTGTTAAACCTATATAGTACATATTTATTCATGGAATGACTTAGTTCAGTGGCAGCGTCTCTGACTGTAACACTGGCTGACCAAGTTCAGATCACTGAGGAGACATCAGTCCCTTCCTTGTTACTGACGAGTAGCAATCAGTATGAAACCTAGGCTTAGGGCCTCCTGTTAATCTAACATGAATTCAGATCACTTGTTTATTGAGTCATCTTTCAAAGTGACTGATCCTACAATCAAACGAAGTTTCACACAACCTCAGTACGACTCACCACCTCTTTCCATAGAGTTGCTTGCACCTCATGGTTTCCTTGAGTAACTAATTCTGAGGTGTTATGGGGTTGGAGGTCATCTTCCAATAAATGAATCCATGACCTGACCACAGACTAGAATTATTACAAGGTTTCAAACAAAAGCAAAGTATGTGTTCATTACTCTTTGTTCCACAATTTCTTCCAGATGATGCTAATCCATGACGAAATATACTTTCAAACAATTTGAAATTTGATTTCAATCTACCTTGTTAGAAGGTGAATTAATACACTGAAGGAGGTGTAAGCATTTCTGAAAGAATCATCAAATTTTAGATCAACTGTTCGACTACACAGTTGTTTATTAACTGTTTGCTGTGTACATTGATCTTGGTGAAACTATCAAGCAAAACACAAACCTTGTAACTGTCATTTACGTAATATATCTACTAGTTGCGTTTTACAAAGTGGAAAGCAGTTAAATTAAACTGGAATGCATAGCGTGACGTTAAGCTCTAGAGTTTGAAACGGCAAATGGCGGGCTGTAGATTCATTTCAAACAACGCCACCCACTAGGAAGTAAACCGACTACGCTAACGAGTCTTAAATACATTAGGATGCTTATTCTGGATATTACTACTACCTGATGTCAAGAACACAGAAAATTCAAACTAGGTCCATTCATGTGAAAATTAACATTTAAAAATTATATTACTGAAATTGTATATCAGTAGCAAAAGTGGATTAAGAAAATTTAAGGACTAATAAAATAGTTGGAAGAGTAAAATCTCACTTTTCATCGAAAAGCTGTCCTAGTCTGCAGATTTCAAACAACTTAACAGCCTCAAACAGGTGGAAATCAGAGAGTGATTTCCGAGTGACCCCCACAAATATGTGCTTGGTAACTCTTCTGTTATACATTCTACAACTCAGGTATAAGCTTTGTCACCGCGTCTGAAGTTCTGCAAGTACAATTTGATATAGATGTCCAAACCAAGTCGACAGTTTGATAGCCTAATCAGCCAGCCTTCTTAAATTCACACCATCCCAGGAGTTCCAACACATTAAATCAATAGTTCTTGACTGATGCCATCAATTTGACAATTCAAAGCTGAGTTCTAATAATCTATTGACTAAAGACTACATAAATCAACTCAAAGAACTAAAGGAAAATGATGACATCATCATAAATCATCCAGAAAAGGGAAGAGGGCCATTTCGATAGATCGCCGAAAAATGTCGACAAGGTTTTAATGATACTTTCGGACCAAACAAAACTCGTCAAACCCCAGGGTGAGATAAACAAAATACACCTAACTTAGAATCAGCTGACAGCTGTTTTAAAAAAGAACATGGGAGGCAAGTCAAATAATTTCCTTAGATTTATATGAAAATATCCCATGAACTGGTTTGATAATCCCACATTCATATGGGCTGCCGAAATTTCATAAAATAGGCTTGCATCTTCGTCCCATTCTGGATATGGTACTTCTCAGAGGCTAGCTAAATTACTGGAACCAGTTAGAAGGCATATATCTAATATTTCCATTGTTGTTACATTTCAATGTCTAGGAAGAATTAAAGGTCATAGTGACTCAAACAAGACCATCAGATGTTACTTCGTTATTTACTAATGTACCTCTCACAGAAACTGTCTACGACTATACTGATCCACATAGTTTGAACTCAGGTTCGCCACCAATGTATCATTAAAGGACTCATACCGAAATGTACATTCAACGTTGAGCTTCGTTTCACCAACTAAGTACACAAATAGGAGGATCGTACTGCAATGAAATTACCACTGTGTTCATTGGTGGATGGTTGTTTCATGTCAAAGCTTGGAAAACACTCTGCATTCCCAAACCTTTGGTTGCTTTGACATCCATAAAAGTCGTGTAGGCAACACTTTCGCTGTCTGAAACAAAGATGTAGTAACTAAGGTCATTTTTCCCTCATGTAACAACTGGCATCCATCTTTGAAATCTACTTTTTCTTGATAATAATAATAATTTATTGAAAGAATTATGCTCTCTTATTATTGCTATTTTAAATAAATTAAAATATATGAGAAAGAACAATGTGTGAAAAATAGAAAATAATTCTAAGTAATCTAGAAAGATGACAAATAATGTGTTAAGTGTTGAATTGGTTTTTGAAAATTACTGATAAGAAATAACAGCATAAATTCTAACAATCCATGTCTGTTCTGTTTTCAACATAGAACTTTGCACTGATGTGCAGCAGTTCAGGTCGCTACACTACATGTAACACACAAAGCAAGATAAGAAAGTAGAAGAAATGCAAAAAAGAGACAGTAAACAGAGGTGTGAGACAAAGGAATAGTAATAACGAAGAACAATATAGTTTCACTGGAAATTATAAGTCACAAGGAGTGGATGCATCTGCACCAGCCATTGAGAACGATTTTGAGCCATGTCACTAATTGTTTCCAACCATTGGTTTTTACCATCCCGAGGACCCCAACCAGTCAGGAAATCTAGATCTTCCTACGTGACTGGCTTAAACTAACTGTTGTGGATTTCATTGACTGGTGTCATGTTTTGGTTTGACCACCGCTAGCTGTTTTCCAGCCTGACCCTATGTCAGCTAACATTGCCCACTGTCGAGGAAGGCGATGACTAGGCATGCGTCACACATGTCCTAACCATCTCAGTCGATGCAGCTTCACAGCCTCGTCGATTGATTTCCCCTCCCACCTACCTAGCACTCGACCGACGCCTAACCTCAATATTGCTCACCCTATTATACCACTTCACACGGGAGATAGAACGCAGGCATCTATGATCAAAGACAGGTAGCCAGCCTTTTCATGTCCTCCACTCTCAAAGGCCAGGTTTCACATCCATAAAAAAGGACGGAGAGAAATGCCAAATAGTATACACGCCCTTTGGTCGACAGACAGCCGGATATCACGTTGGGGCTGGCTTATGCAAATCCCCAAATAAGTGAAGTGGTCAATAGGCTCCACTAACCACTTCACTGCCAGTCCTAAGCTAGGAGTTAATGTAGTCCAGTCTTGTAGCGTCATCTAACATTTGGAGGGTGCGAATCGCATGTCAAACATTCGAAGATTGCAGCTTAATGCGTTCAGCATAGTCTGCTCAGAGTCTTCACCTAGAAGGACTATATCATCTGCGTATTCTAAGTCAACGAGATTATTCCCTCGCTGATAACAAGTCAATCCCTGAGTCGCTAAAGTCAGTTAGCGTTAAGTCCATTAGTACATCTATGATGAAATTGAATAGAAACGGGGATAGTTAGCCTAAGAATTTATATGGAAGAATCTGAACTCTATGATAGCAAAACATTTTATTTTCAGCGTGTTTTATCATCATCACATAGATAAAATGTTAATTTTATTTTCTTCACGGGAAATATCCATCCAGACATGTATATAAGAATAAAAAGTTCAGTGAAAAGTCTCTTTTCAGAGGCGAATTTATTCACTTAGCTGTAAAATCTTAATTATACATAATTATTTTCAGAGACAAGGTAACCATACAGTTTCGTAGCTTTTCGAACAAAAACTATTGATAAAATGCAGTCCCTTCGATGTACTGTTTGAAATAAAGGCATTATTATTACCAATATGCAAACAGGGAGAAGAATTCACAGATAAGAATAAGTAATTTCAGTCATTCGCGCTGCACAAGAGGTGACTCTCATAGCCCACTGACCTATTAGGTAATAGTCTGGTATTTGAAGCAACACCAAGTTGCAGTGAGAAGGCCATCACTCTGTAGGTAGCAGCAGCATATCCAACTAATGTATTCCAGATAGGACGGAATGTGCGTTATGGATTTTACCGGGGTAGTCACCAGCAAAAATAAAAACAGCTTGAGTAATTAATCCTGGCAATATAAAGGCCTCAGTTGATGGAGAGTCTACATCTATTGAAATAAAGCTGGTCACTTCCCTCCAAATATTTCGACAGAAATCTACAAATATGAATAAGATAACCAGAAGAAATTTATTCATGTGTTTGTCTCTGCTTTGACCAGGGAATATTTAATTAAATCTCTCATGTCTTTGTCTGTTTCTTTTTGCGCAATAAAGATCTCTAATTACCGCATTTTTGTGTGTAATGCCACTCATTTCATAATTACACTGACAATAAAACTTTGTTCAATTCACTTCCGCCGCTGTGTATTATTGTAAAATTCTAAATATATGTATTTTTCTTTCAAGCTTTGATCTGATGACTATTTAACCGCTTACTTCAACAATTATGTCATTTTTATCAAATTTTTATCGTCATATTGTCTGCAATGTCTATTGATATAATTATTATAAGGGTTAGTTATGATTTTACGAGTTAATCACGGATTGATATCAGTTAGAGAACCATTGAGAACCACCACCGGAGTACTGGACAGCAGTTTCGTCAGCCTAGTTTGGGAATCATCGGCAGCACGCACCCACTGGGGTTCGAACCAAAGATTTTCCAGTTACAAGGCAAGCTCGCATACCATTCAGCCACTGGGACCCGATTCAATGCCCAACTCATGAATTCTAACTTCTACCAATTCGTGATTTAGCGTGACCACCAACCACTGTCGTTGGTGACATCCACCTCAAACGTGACATCTGGATGGATCTCACTGGTCACAACTTCTCACTAGAACTCCAGGAAACTCATTCCTGTAGCAAATCACTAGCGAGCATCAGATTAATTTTCTGTAGTTGGTTTGTAAGGGTGGGTACTGCACTGGGTGCGTACTGCCAATGATTCCTAAACCACGATGAAACAGCTGTCCAGTACTCCCAGCTGGTTTTCAATGCTTCTCTAACTGATATCAATCCGTGGTCAAACTCGTGAGAACACATCTAATCCTTACAAAGCACTTCTTGAAAATTAATCTGATGCTCACTAGTGATTTGCTACAGGACTGAGTTTCCTGGAGTTAGTTCTAGTGAGAAGTCGTGATCAGTGAGGTCCATCCAGATGTCACGTGTGAGGATGGATGTCCCACTGATAATTATTATAACTATAAATTGTTCCAGAATTCAGATTTATGTAAATGTCCTACTGATTAATGGCCTTGATCGGTGGATTTCTTATAGTTAAATGTAAGACTACAGATACATTGATCGATTCCTCTCCAATGACCAGTCAATATAAACATTACAGAAGTATATGAGGTGATTCTTGAAGTCAGATAGTCCCATGGTAACCTTTCGTGACCGCAGCTCTGGTTGAAATCAGTTAAAATCTCTAAAGGCGACATGAATTCCTTCAAGGTTGTATATACGCCTTGCTGACAAGTACTGGTGAGCACACTACCTAGGTTCTAGCCTCCCTGTTGATTAACCTAATAACAGTCTGATAGAGTAATAAAACTACATACAAGTTATGTATGACTATGACATCCAACCGTTGCCCCTAATGTGGCCATCATGAAAAAATTCAGTTCCACCAATAATGATTATCCTATTGCCTTTCTTATTCAACCTTCCTGTTTATATTTGTTATCTTTACTTTTTTTAAATTCCTGCCTCCAGTGTTAGATGTGGCTGCTATTTTTTAAATTTTTTTATGCCCGAATTTCCTACCTATTTTGTTAATATTGTGTCTTCAACCCGTAATTATACAAACTGCGAAGTCTTCCAGTAATTACCAACTTAATATGTCTTTTCTACCCGATATTCCCGATTATTACAATTTTTCTTATCCCTTTACCTTCCGAGTGGAACATAGGGCTTCAAGCTGTAGGCTTGAAGTTCCTGCAGTAGTGGTGATTATTTTTACAAGATGGGGTTGCTAGCCTCATACCCAACCTTCCCTCATTACCAGCCTTATTACTGGCTTAGCGAGGTAAGCGAGGAATGCGTCGGTCGGGGATCGAATCCCGGACCACCTGGGTGGTCGGCGAGCACTCAACCGCTGTGCCACCGACGCACGATTATAACACTTAGTAATTTTGATAACTTAACCTTTGACCAAAAATAATTCTGGAACTTTCTCACACATTTACTACAAATACACTAATGTACAGCTGTCTAGTTGATGACTTCGTAGGAAAGAAAATTTTCTTTGTTGCAACCATCTTTTTAATAATTCCTATGATGCAATGTGTATATTCTATGATTCGTCTTTTGTGTCTCTAGCAGAGTATAGGGATACAGAGCACATCTCCATTTTGTACTCTGTAATCTGCTTTAACCTACCTAGCCGCACGATAACCCATAAGCCTTCATTTCATCCTTAGTCGATCTTCTGCATACCACTTTTAGATCGACTTCTAATTCATTGTTTCCCATTAGTATTCCACTCTAATGGCTTGTTTTTACTTAAAATTAAAAAAACCCGCCTTTTTAAAAACAACAACTTTTAATTCATTTAAAGAACATTTATTTATAATATTCATTATTCATAAAAGCCAGTTTTTGTCAATGTTTTGTTTTTAAAAAAAAGAAGAGAAAAGTAAACTGTATTTGTTTACATGAATATTATATATATATGTATATATATATATCTTAGGTACTGTAATAACACAAATCGATTAAAAAGATATCGAAAAGGTTTGGTTTGAGTCATTGGGTAGAATAAAATAACACAAAGATCGATAGATAGAGAGAGAGAGATTGGTTTCTATCAGAATTCCTCCAAAATTACCCAAGAGTTTTATTGTTTGTGTTCGAATTATGTATATATATATATATATGTGAATAATAATGTATTATGTCTATCGTTTATAGTGCTAATTAAACAAAAAAAGAATGTAATACATAAGAAGAAGAAGAAGAAGCAGAGAAAAATAGAAAGTGGTGTTCAATCAATTTTTTGTTGTTGTTTAGTCAGATTAATACCGACTACCGCCAAATTCAAATTGGAGTCCAGTTTAAATCATAATTGAAAAGTTGTCGCCGTGTGTGTGTGTGTAGGTGTATGTATGAACCTCTGTTTACTCTAAGTGAGTCACAGTGTTAGTTAACGAATGTAGAAATTAGTAATATGAAATAAGAGGAGAAAAAATGGGCAAAAAAGTGGTGTTTCTAAGACTGACCTCCGTCTCCACACACACACATGCATGAGTGTGTGTGTGTAGATTTGTGCCGCATTAAAAGAACAAGTTTAACTTCCAATATAAAGTACTAATTTAAAGGACACACCCACGCACACACCCACGTAGAAGTCTGAATATAACTATTTGGAATTGAAACGATACTGGAATAAAGTATATATATGTGTTGAAAACATATACAGTACAACGTTGGTTGGTTAGCCGGCTGGCTCTTCCCCTCCCCCTTCTAGAAAATTCTAGATTTCTGTGGTTTTTATACTATTATTATTATTCCAACTATCAACTCACTTATTGAATGCTTTCATCTAAATAAATGTTTTACTAAAATTTAGAAACGTAAGATACAATGATTATTAAATAATAATAATGATACCAACGAAAAGAATAGTGTCAATAGTAATCATAATAATAATATAGTATCATAAGTAATATTATCATTTTTATTATTAACAATTCCAGTAAAAGTATGGAATACTAAACAAATTCTAAACTGATAAGAATCCACTTTTTTCAATATTGTGTTTGACATTGAACATATTCTCGTATAATCTGTATTGAATATATATTCAATATTTATTGGACAGATTATATAATTGAAAGGATTTCATTAAAACAATAAATTATTTTATCTTATAAATAGTTATCATCTTTTTCTTAAAATAAAGAATTTCAAAGAAATCAAAGAATTATTATATATTATTATTATTATTCGTAAATCCCGCTCAAATATACGCGCGGTTGTTGTTGTTGTTTAAATTGATGATATCATTGGGGGAGGTAAAAACAACGAAGTGGAAAG
This sequence comes from Trichobilharzia szidati, assembly GCA_944472155.2. Taxonomy (NCBI): domain Eukaryota; kingdom Metazoa; phylum Platyhelminthes; class Trematoda; order Strigeidida; family Schistosomatidae; genus Trichobilharzia; species Trichobilharzia szidati. The sequence goes on along the minus strand of OX235276.1, from coordinate 43,989,489 downwards.
AAGAAATGCAAAAAAAGGTGTTGAGAATACATTTTTTCTTTTAAAGGAAAGATTGAAGGCAGGACGAAAGAAGAAAAAACAAAATGCGACACAGGAGTAAACAAAAACAAACCATGAATATTCGATCATGAAATAAAAGAGAGAGAGAGAGAGTAGATAAATATAAATAAATCAACGGGCTCCTAGAAATAAAACGAGAATACGAAATACTTCCACTCCCCACTCCCCCCCAAAAAATAACAAATACCACCAACAATGACAACAAATAAATAAAATGAAATGAAATGAAAACAATGTGAAAAAACATCACAACACAGGACCAGCCTGTTTAGATATTGGTTAATCCGATAAGTACAATAATAATTCTGCTGTATAATTTATTGTTACAAAAGAATTTTTTTTAAATACAGATATCATGAGGTCAAAGAAAAGAAAACTGGTTTAAGTTAGAAGTTTTGTTTGATGGAATGAGTAAATATATGTCAATTTTCTTTTTTTTTTACTAGATGAAACCATGTACTTCGAAATTGAATGTTTCAATGTTGTAAATATGGATACATATATATATTTGTTTGTTTAAACCAATTAAAACGAAGAAAACGCGGAAAAACATTACTAACTAACTAATCTTCAAGATATTTCTTCCTTTCCTTCTTCCCCCTCCATAAAACCTGTACTTTTCCTCGCTGTTTCTGAGTAACTTGTCAGTCAGTTTCTTTCAACTGTTCTCTTTCGTCCTTTTGCATAACGTTTTGCCTAATACTCATAACGTACATCAGAAAAAAAAGAAGGTATGTACACAGGTTTTGAAAAAGATACAGTCTCATCTCTTCCCTCAGAACAAAACGAACAAACACAAACATTCACGGTTTCATTGAAACATTGAAAATTAAAAAGCTTTGGATAGTTAGTATTTTTATATCAATATTAATAATAGTAATAATAATATTATTATTGATAATAATTATCATTATAAACATGTGTAGTAGTTGTACTCTTGAATTTTGGTTGTGTGTGTGTGTGTACGATAACCTAAAGTAAATCTGAAGATTGAAGAAGAAGAAGTAGGGAAACGAAGAAGAGGAAAATCAAGACTGGAGGTTTCTTTCTCTCACTCGTCGTTGGTGCTGTTGCTGTTGTTGACATCCTTGTAACTATGGAGCTTGAGGGATTCTGTTTTTATTGTATAGCATTCTAAAATTATGAAATAAAATGAACCTGTTGTGTGTTTGTGTTGTGCAGTTGTCAAGTTTGTGCATCTTTAGCTTCTTGTAGCATATCTTTATAAAGTTTTGAATTGATAAATCGTGGATATGAATCTCTATGCATTAATGTGTAAATTTGTAATTGAGCTTCATCGAATATATGCGGTGTTGGTTCAATCATATTGGCATTGATTATTTCACGTACACGTGAGTCTAAACTAACCTGTAGAAATAGAGTAAAAACAGGCAACATTTTTCTATTTATATTGATGAAAGGAATTTATGATGTTAAAAGCTTTTAATACTCATCATTATTATTATACATTCGATTTGTGGGAAAGTCTATACAAATGTGTGGCGGTTGTTATGTGTCTAGTCGTTTGCCTTAGTCGCCAGGTTGATTGGCCGCTGCTTTGCACTTTAGAAAATCATATTAGATGGTTTGGAGGTGACCAATATAAAGCCCTGTACCTAGGTTTCATGCTTGCTTCAGCTTGTCAGTGAGGCATACCAGTAACCTCGAAGGAACTAATGTCGCCTCTAAGGCTGTAACTCACGTCAAGCACTTCTCCAGTCAGAGATGTTACCGCCGAATTATTCGGGCTTAATAAATACATATATACAAAGAACGTCTAATATCAGAAGCACTTCATATCAAGTGGAATCCAAATTGCCTGAACTGAATAGGAATGCTAGACTAAAACAGAATCTGACCTGGTTACAACACCTCCCTCCCTAGCCATGAAGTGACAAAATCAACACGAATGTGATATGCAAGTTCACTATGTAAACACACGCTGCCTTTATAATTTTAAACACTGATCAAATCCAACAGTCTACGCACCTGGTTTTGTTATCTTTACCAATTGACCAACTTGACGACGAAAAATGACCCCAGACAGACGAACGATGACCAAGTTAGTAAACTTTGTTTTGATGCCATAACAGATGTACTATTACCCTTGTTATTTGGTTAAGTGATCTTCATTGTTATTTTGACTTTCAATTAGTACTTTTAACTTGACCTAAGTCTATTTTCTCACCCCCTAACTGTTTGTTATATATATGCTGAGATTTTGTAAATTCTGGTTTAATAATAATTTGATAAAGCTATTAGCATTAAATAGCGAAACGTCAGTAAAAATAACAATATCATTTTGTTTTTCATTCATAGGGAAATACAAAAACCTTTATTACAATGAATATCATATACCCAATACCCAAATTTTTTCAAACCGTTAAAAGTGAACTTGGTCTGGACATATATAAATCAATACACCAGTCTGTAAACCTGATGGTCCTAGGTTCGACCCCTTGGACCCTGCTTAAGATTCACAAACCAGAATGAAACATCTGTCCAGTGCTTCCGAGTTATCAATCCTTTTTTAATTGATATCGAATGGGTCAACGTACGTTTCACAGACAACGTAGTAGAGTTACTCAAAATATTGATAAAACAAACAGTCTCCTGAACTCTTTAGATGAAAGTCATAGTACATATTTGGGGGGCGTTCCGTATCTGATCAGTGTTACCTAACAGATCTCCATTGGCTCTTAGTTTAAGAACAACAAATGTAATGAACACATTAACAAAATTAGAAGGCTATATAAGTCCTATTGGGCTGGTTGGTAATGAAATTTCAGTAAGGATAACGACTGCTCATTCAACATTCACTAACTCATTTCATTCCCGAACTCAGTCGAGATATCACCATTTAATAAAATGACCAGTAAGTCCTTCTATAATCAGCTTTATTATATCACTAAAAGTGGAAGACGTGAGTGTAAAGGACCCAAGATTAACCAGAACAAGACACGTCATCAATCGACGGAGCTTTTGACTGTTTATGGGATTTATATCAGAAGGTGTAGACTTGTTTTGTATGGTTCAACAGTTGATGAAATTGAGAAAAAATTATTATAGTGTTAGAAATGTATTCCTTTTACAAAGGTCATAGTACTCACAGCTAAATCTGTGAATGTTTCATTGAACTTTAGATTGTGTTTGGAGGATATTCTGACATTAGTCTTGGTGGTACACTTTCACTCCTAATTCTTTGGTTTATCTTGTGTATGCGTTTGTCTACACAGAAGCTGTTTTTCCATTATTGTTATTATTTCCCCTGTGTCCTATTCTCTGTGGTTCTATTGATCTGGGCCTATGATTACCCATAATCTCGCATCTCCTCCTCACACGACCTCCTCTATGTAACCCTCGAACGTCTCACTCGTCGTTTCCCATCCGGGTTCCACTGGAGCTATGGCCTGGTGCTCTATATCAACCGACGGTCTCCTCAGCGCATTCCCAGACCATCTCCATTTTTGTTGAGCAGCAGGTTCTTGTTCGGTTCGTTCCGGGAGTTTCTTGTTGCTAATTATTTCTGGCTAGTAAGGGGCCAGTGAAGACATCTGGTGATAAAAGTCTGCAACCTGTTAGAAATGCTTTTCACTATGCGTTCGCCAAGTTTCTGACCTATATAGAAGAAGCAAATGACTTAACAGTGGTGTTTAAAATCCGAATTTTGTTGTACAGTAGATTTCCACTTTGAATTCACAGTGATGAAGGTGTTACCTTGACTTTCATATTCTGGTTTCAGAATCCTAATTAATGCTGTTGCCTCTAGTCGAAACGATGATGCCTAGTGGAGGAAGTGACATCTCTCAAATTTATTCCGTTAACACTGATTGGTGCTTGGTGCTGTTGTTGGTCGGTTGGTTATCTTCATCATCTATGTCTTCTCTATGTTCACTTGAGATCCTACCTTTGCTACTTCTCGAAGAGTTTGTTAGTCCTTGCCTGTTATTCTTCCACTTTGTGTGAGGTTCTTTTATTCAACATGATATATTCAATGTCGCACTACAAAGCGCTTTAAAAAAATATTGAGCTATGAGCTCATCGCAGTCAACTCCGGAAGCTGAAACATTCAGATTACAATAATATATCATCTACTTTTTACCATAAATGGTGATTAAGAAAGCAAGTTTATATTGCACAGTGTTATACACTACTAAGTGTCTGATATAAGTAGTAGGATTCACTAGCCATAGTGAAGCGATCTAAACGCCAGATGGTCGCTCCACTCGTTTGAAGCTATGTTAGTCGGTGGTGCACCTGGAACGGCTCAGCCCAAAGGATCCAATTGGTTAAAGCCATCGAATTTATCATATGCGAATGAAACAATTCAATAAATTCCATATTTTAAAGAAGTCTGTTTAATTAATTTTTGAAACAACACAATCACGAATAAGAAATGAGGATATCCAACGTGAACTGACGATTTAGTATATTGCAATATAGTGTTACTCAAGTGAAACGATGGTAAGGAGTCGATTAATCCGTGGTGGCAGTTCATCGAACAGCCCAAGGAGTTAGAAAGCACAAGTCCCTAGATACCTGCTAAAGTATTTACTGAGTGAGTCAAATATTCCGAAAGTTCGACATTTTACATTTTGCTACCGGTTCACTAGACTGCTTCAGGTTCGTGACAGAAGACACAATGAATTCTCAATTATTAGTTTGTAGGGGTTTGACTGATTGGTTACAGGATTTCATAATAAACTGATATCGGTTAGAGAACCATTGGGAAACCTGCAGGGAGTACTGGATAGCCAACTGTTTCGTCAGCCTAGTTTGGGTCTCTTCATCAGCATGCACCCATCAGGATTCGAACCCAGGGACATTGGATAGGATCTCAGAGGACTAATGGTCTACGAGCTAGCTCGCCTTGTAATCAGAAAGTCCTGGGTTTGGACCCTGGCGGGGGGTGGTGCGTACTGATGAAGAGTTCCAGACTAGGACGAAACAGGTGTCCAGTTCTCTAACCGATGTCAGCTCATGATGAAATCCTGTAATCAACACAATGAATTCGTTCAGTCAGTCTAACTTATAAAGACACAGAACAGAGTATTTCACATAACTTCTTATCAATGTGAAGAGAATTTCACATTCAACATAAAAAATATATACACGAGGCTTTTTCTCATCTGTTGTTGTGTACGGATGCTAGTGCTGCTGCTGCTAATGATGCTGATGATGAAGATGACAGATAGCAAAAAGCAGAGAAATTATGAACACTCTTTTCCCTTTCTACATTGTCCTTTTATGACGATAAGAATCTCGTTGTATTAGTTAAAAGATTTTAAAAAGGGTTATAAAATGATATGTAACCTGGATACAGGCAATATTGAATAACAAATATATATACATATATATATATGTTACTTATAAACTGGAAGAAGAAGAATAAGATGATGAGATGAAGAGAATTAGTGGAAATGTTTTGCATAGCAGTTGTATGATAGACGCACATTGAAACAGTATACTTATTTCTACTTTAGTAGTATATATACATATACATAAAATTCATGCATATGTGCATGTAGTAAGATTCATCTTACAGCAATTATTGAAGAGGAGAGAAGAAGAGAGGAGGAGGAGAAGGGGGGAAGGGGAGACGAAGAAACACAACTGAAAAACAGTGTGCTAATTACTAGATGGAATTTGCATCTTTATTCCTGTTTAATATAGTTTTCTTTCTTTCGTTCTTTCTTTCAGTTTTCCATTAACAAGATCAGTCATACTATGTAAGAATGTTTTACATTGATAAAACTGGAAAAAAGCCCACCTTCTAGCTATCTAGCTAGATGGCTAACTAACTAACTAAGTAAGTAATTACAATATTATATTCATTTCATCAACTTGATTGTTTAATGATTTTATCAGTTTATTAACTTGAACAAGGTGAGTACTTCTCTACAGACAGATAGATAGACGAATAGACAGATGGATAGATAGATAGATAGAACAAAGAGACAACAATTAATGAAAGTCTTGTTGAAATAAAAAACACACACTAAAGATTATCAGACAACCTTAATGTTCTTATGTATGCGACTTTCAGAGATGAAATAGTAGAGAAGATTTGTAGATCAAGTGGAGGATTTGCAATAACCCAATTGACAAATAGTCGTCTTTTCCCTGTGTTTGGAACGTTTCGTCATAGCGTGTGTCTCAGTGAAGTTTTGTCAGCCATACAGTACAGAAAGTAACCTCGCCCAGTTAACTAGCTCGGTAGTTCTTTAGCCGCTCCCAAGCCCAGGTAAAGAGGGAGGGTTGGGCGTGAGGCCAGCAACCCCACACCACTAAATCTTTCAAACCGTTAGAGAAACTTCAATGCACAGAAAATATATTAAAAATGCAAAATCTTCAAATAAAAATCTCATTCTTTCCTCGAATCGGAGAGGCGAAATGACACTGCGAACTGGTGAAAGCCTTCGGGAAGCCAGTCAAATGTGTCTTCTTTCGAAGAAAGCAAAAATAAGGATGGGATTGTGGAAGGTAGGTACATACGTACGTACGTATGTGTACGAGACTGCGAAGGCTGCTGACGTAGCCAACGAAATGCGAAGATATGGCACAGAAGTGCTGGGTATCTACGAGAGCAGATGGAATGGATGTAGGCTGTTGGATTGTCAACTGAAGAGTCAGTAATCTACTTCGGTCACCCAGACGACAACCACAAACACACTGAGGGAGTGCCTATCACGATGTCACCAGTGGTAGACAAAGCCCCCTAATGCAGTGGGAACCAATTTCATCCCACAGGATCATGTCAGCAAGATTCAACTCAAAAGGAAGGAAGGTTAAAATTACCCAGTGCTACGCACTAGGCTACAAACAAGACGGAACAAGAGAAGGAAGATTTTTAGAGACAACTACAAACTGTAATAGACATCCCGAATAGTGACATCAAAATCCTTAAGGGGGGCTTGAATGCCAAACTGGGAGCAGATAATACAGGAAGAGAACTCATCACGGAGGTAACTTCCTTCACTTATCTAGGAAACATCGTTTCAACTACAAATGGAAAGGAAAAAGATGTTAAAATCAAAATCTGAAAGGCAAGATACACCTTCGTCAACCTGAAACCAGTTTGAAAATCTTCCGCACTCAGCAGAAGGAACAAGATTCGCATTTTCAACAGAAGTGTGAAGTCGGTTCATCTATACGGGTCAGAAACTTTCACTGCGTGTCTCAAAAGGGATTTCCAACAGGCCTCTTGCAGACTTTTATCAACAGCTATCTTCGCACCATAATGAAGATCGAATGGCCAGAAATGATAAGCAAGAAGAAGCTATGGGAACAAACCAAAGGGCCGATTGCTCAACAAATATGTATGAGAAAGTGTAGATGGATTGGGCATGCGTTGATAAGGCCATCGAATGACAGTGCGTGCTAGGCACTGGAGTGGAATTCTGACGAGAAGCGACGAGTGGGTCTTCCTAGGGTCACATGGAGGAGATCGTGTTAGGAAGAGATGAAAGAGTTTGGTTAATCGTGGACCCAGCTGAAGAGGACGGCAGAAAACAGAACAAAGTGGAGATGTGTTGTTGAAGACCTATGTTCCACTCGGAACGCAAGGGAATAATAATAATAAAAATACAGCAAAACGTAGACCGAATAAAATTTGGTCGCTACACTTTATTCTTTCTCAAAAATGAAGAGCGGAAATAATTGCGCAGGTTTCTAGCACATGTGAAGGTATTTTGGATAGTGCTGTATTGTCTTACTTCCATGGCTTTAATTCTCCTTCTAGACTTCAGATGAAAGCTTTGAAGTTAAAACATCCAACTCAAAGTACACATAAACACAAAAGTAACTAGCAAAATGTTTCCCAAATGTTGCTTTGTAGGGATTAGATAGGCGTCAAGTTTTATCATGAACTATCATCAGTTAAAGAAACATATAGAAACATGGAGTATTGGACGATTATTCCGTCTTAATTTAGGACTTTTAAATTGTACACAGTCTGAAGATCCTGGTTCGACTTCTAACGGGATCTTAGATGCACACTGTTGAAGGGTGCCGAACTAGATTGAAGTAGCGGTGGTTTTCTAACTGATATTAAACGTGAAGTCAATCAAATCTGTACAGGGCAACACTTGGAATTCATTCTAAGGCTTCCTACTAAATGACTACAGGATTAACCTCCAGGAGAAAACTTGGCCAGTTTGACTCACCAAGTCGGGTGTCAGGATAAATACTTTCTGATAACATTGTTTAGTGGTGGGACTAACTGTCGCGAATCAGCAGAGGTTGGAATTCGTAGACCCTTTGATTTTAAACAAATGGTACAATGATCAATGTAGCCCAACGGTAGCGAATTAGATCCCTAGTAGGAGGTGTGTGTACTTCCTTCTAAAATGGACCCAAACTAGGATGAAACAGGCATCCAGAGTACTTACTACCTTTTCAGTAGTTCTTAAACAGACGTCAATTGGTGGTCAAACTTCAAAAAAATGTTTTATAAAGTAAAAATTATAATTTTTTTAACAAAGCGAAAACTTACTTCACGTGGTGATAAGATTGAAATAAAATCTTCATAAATGATACGAGCTTTTTCTTCAACAATTTCTGGATTATTCTCTTTTCGTATATCTTCACAGGCAAGCCAAAACATAATATTCTCTTCACTATATTCTGATCGTAGGAATTCACGGAATGTTTTTTGACCACCTATTATTAGTATTATTATTGGCAAGAAAGTAAAGGTTACAATTGGTACATGCACAAAAATAAACTAGTAAATGAAAATTCTTTTCAATTGTTGGCTTGCAGGGATTTGATCTGACTAAGTACGGGATTTTACCATAAGCTGATGTCGATTAGAGAACCACTGGAGAACCTAGGAGTACTGGACAGCTGTTTCGTCCTAGCTTTGGACTCTTCAACATTCATAGGACACTGGATCGAGTCCCAGTGTCTTAATGGTCTACAAGCTCGCCTTGTAGCCAGAAGGTCACGGGTTCAAACCCCGTTCCGATGAAGAGTCCAGACTGGGACGAAACAGCTGTCTAGTAGCCTGAGGTTTTCTGATAGCTCTCTAACCAATGTCAGCTCATGGTGAAATCCTGTAACTAAAGAGAAATCTTTTGCCTAATTGAATGAAATAGTGCAAACTGTCGTTGGTTTCCTTAAACAAAAGAAATATGTTGGACCATCGGACAGTGTGGATTTAGCAGGAGATTGTTCTGGCTATTGTATAGTATGAAAAGTGTTCTATCGTTACCTGTAGAGGTGGTTTATAGTCCGATCTACAACTGACGATGTAGGGGTTGGATAATTTAAACAATCTGTCTGTTTCATTTGAATCCATCCTAATAAATTGCTTATGATTCGGCTCAACACTACTGATACCATTCAGTAGTATATATGCACCATATAGCTTCATGCTGTGAAACATTATGTTTTTAAGTGTCTGGTTCATAGAGCCAGGTTAATCTGTTCAGACGACTGCCTCAATGAAGAGCTTAAGATTATTAGAGAATTACTTAGAAAAAAAATGGTTATCCAGATAAATTCATTGAGAAAAATATGAATTCAACACCTAGGAGAGTCAGTGCGGCAACAGCACCAGAAAAAACCATTGTTCATAAAACTGCAGTTCCTCGGTGACAACATCAGCGAAATAATAACACAGCGCCTGAAGAATGCAGTTATAAGAGCTTGTTAATGCAGCAGAGGTACGTTGTCTCTTCACAACCACCTCTATTCTACGTTCGAGAAATAAGGATAAACTACCTAAATTTGCCTCTTCTATGTGTATTAAACAGTTTGACTGCAGCTGCGGAGCCAGCTACATTGGGTGTACAATTAGGCAGTTTCATCGTCGTATTTCTGAACATCATCCAGCGTGGTTAAGCAAGGGACAAACAAGATCTATTCGTAGCTCTATTGTAGCACACTTTGTAGATAGTGAGCATAAGGTTGATGTGAATACTACATTTAAAATTATTTATCGCATTCCTACTAATCTTAATTTTGCTCTACGAGTTCGTCTTCTACATACAGCTGAAGCAATAGGAATCCACCTGAAGAAGCCAAACCTGTGCGTGTTCAGAAGAAATTTGTACAGCCACTTTCCTTACCTTGGCCTTCATTACATGAATGTGTTAACGGGATTACTTCGCCCCTCCTCCCCCAAAACATTTAAAATTATAAAAATTATAATTGTCCAAATTATTTTATTTTTTCTGACCATTTCATCTTTAATTACGTGTTATCCTTGTAAAATTAATTTATTCTAACCATTTCTACCGTTTAATTGTGTGTATTAATTTTCTTCGTTAATTATCACCCCATTGACATTTTGACACTGACTAATTATTGTTAACAAACACATCGCCCACCACTTGATTGGTAAACTGTTGTGTATTGTAATAAAAATGCTACACGTGTATATTAGAGTAGAGCCACAGTGAGATGAGGATCTAATTGAAAAGTAAATATTTCTTCGCTCAATCTTTCTGTTTTCTAAACACTTATGTTGTTTTACAGTAAGAAATCGATTCTACTTTATGAACTAAAGGTGCTTGGCTTCTAACATAGAACTAAAAAAGACGATAATTTGTCAATTAATACGCTTTATAAACCATATAATGATTAAAATATACTCACATGAACTTCGCATTAATATATCAAATGATTCTGCCCATTTTCTTAATTCTTCTAGTGTAATTCTAAAAAATAGTAAACAGAAAAAACAACAACAATTAGAAACAATTATTTATTTTATAGTAGGATAGTTCTTGGGTTAGTGAACTGTCTGTCAGCGATGTAGCTGGATGATAACTGCTGAAGGTAGAAGGTGGGTGGAATGAAAGTATGAGTCAATGCAGGATTTTAACTCGATGCTTATGAATTACCCCAGTCATCAGGCGGTCTACCAGTTGAGCTATGCAACTCGATAGCTAACTTGGTTTATCCTTAGTTATCATGTGGATGGAGAGGGACGTGTCATTCAGTCATGTGACAACTAGTGGTGATTACTTGTGGTGATTTCAATGAAAAGATGACCGGGTTAGGAGAAGAAGGTAAGTTTTATAGTTCAGTTAGTAGATAGCTGGATTAACTTATCTCATTGAAACAACGAAAGAAAATATAACGCAAGCAAAAAATGTATTTGAACTTGGTACATTCCATACTATTACTGTCCACGTCATAATCTGCTGAGTTACCTCGATCTCTGAGTTATTTCAAATATATATATATATATATATATATGTGAGTGGGTTGATGGCACAGCGGTTAGGACGCTCGTCGACCATGCATGTGCTCCGATGTTCGATCCCCGGCCAACGCACTCCTCCCTTACCTCGCTAAGCCAGAAATAAAGCTGAAAAAGAGGGGAGGTTGGGCATCAGGCTAACAACCCCATCCTGTAAAAACAATCACCACTGCTACAGAAACTTCAAGCCTGTAGCTTGAAGGAGCCCGATGTTTCACTGGGAACGTGAAGGAATTATATACTATATATATATATATATATATCAATAAAAATAATAGAAAATATAAATTTAGATGGGGTTAAAATTAGTTTAGAAAAAACGACCCCAATGCCTACAAAGAAGGCCTGTTTCCTAATCTTTTTTTGCAAAGAATCGAGAAAATGCTCTCACTCAGGCGCAGACGAATAACTCTCACCACTCAAGATATTGTTAAATATTTATTTAGCTGTGATCAAACATATAACAGTCAGTAAAAGGTGAGACAACTTAACTCCATTACGGATAAGATTTTATTTTGATAAATCACACTGGGTTGTACAGTAATATCAACTGATGACCACCTTACTGCTGATAATCATATCAAGTCACTCACACAACTTTTTACTTCATTTATATACATGAGTGGAATTGATGATTAGACATTGAATAAAATCAATATGAGATAATGTACATTCGGAAATAATAATATGAGTGTTACCAATAAAATACAATCAGATGGGAGAAAAGGTGTTTTTACAGTAAAAGCAAGTAACTTGTAATGTGAATTGAAATAGAATTTTAAGATTATTTATTATCCTCCTCTGATTTGACTGACTGGTGGTAATAATATCTTCCACATTTCTGGTATTTGAGTTGAGTCACTTCGGTTGCATGTGTTGGGTGCAGATTATTCGATGAACGAGGATTCAGTAATCAGTCTCTCTCTCCACCTATCTGCATTACTTCTTAGAATTTTAACCCTCTCCCACCCTATTGTGTAGTTGTGTGTTAATGCATGCAGTGCAATTGCTGAGTTTTTTTCTAAATTACTTATCTTCTTGGGAGAGAGAATGATTACTGAATCCTGGTTCATTGAATAATCTACACCCAACACATGCAACAGAAATGACTCAATGCAAATACCAGAGATATGGAAGATATTATTACCGTCAATCAAATTAGAGGAGGATAATAAATAATCTTTAAATTCTATTTCAATTCATATACACTATAACATTCCAACAAGTTACTCATTATGACTATAAAAACACTCGTCTTATTTCCCTTCTGATTGCATTTGATTGATAAAACTAATATTATTTCTGAATGTACTTATCTTATATTGATTTTTATTCAAATATCTAATCAGTTTCACTCGTGTATATAAATGAAGTAAAAACATTGTGTGAGAGTACCTTGATATGATTATGAGCAGTAACAAATTGTGTTCGAAAGGTGGTCATGAGTTAATATTACTGTTTAACAACACTGTGTGATTTTATCAAAATAAAATCTTATCTATAATCGGGTTATACTCTACCACAGTGCCGAAGTTTTATACTAAAATCAGTAGTGAGATAACTTAATTAAGTCACTGAAGATAACCGATGAATACTATCTAATTCGTAGTGATAATGGAATTCTACTGGCTAGATTTTTCATATAATCACTAAACTAAGGGACTCATTATCGTAATGCAGGATAAACTTATCTTACTGATTAGAGGCTTTTGGCGGAAAGCGTAGTACTTAGGTTTCAGGCTTGTCATTACTTCTTGGAAAATACGAAAGAATGACTATTCTTTCATAGAGTCAAATACATTTCATCCAGTGCTTCAGTTAAAAGTGTTCCTACCTCCAACTAATTAGTAAGCGAATAACTTCTTTAAATAAATTATAAGAAGATTTACATATTTTGATTTGCATGACTGAGTTAAATAGTGACATCCGTAAAAATAAACCTGTTAAATACGTTCTGATTATCAGTATTCTAATAACCTTATTTATGTGACTTATCTGCAGGTAAGTTTAATGAAGTGAAGCTCTCGACTTGTATTACAAATGTGAAATAATAACCTTTAAGATAAAGCCTTGAAAAAACCGTTACTGTTGTTTCGTAATCGCTCTTTATTACCATATTTTCTTTTGTATTTAGCTATATACTACCTTTTTCGTAATAAGTAGTTTATGCCTCGTTCATTATGTTATCGTAACTATTCATTTTTATTAAAGTATACCTCAACTGTCTTCATATTTTATTTCGTCTATTGTAATTCTTATTCTGTTATCATACTGTTTATATTTCTCATATCTTTCACTCTCTCTTCCTTGTCTCTTGTTTACTCTAACAGTTTTTACCTCGTTATGCAAATGCTTGAGTTCTTCATTTTTAACCGTAGATCATTTCAACACTTCAACGCTCACATGCTCCGTTTATCCTATTCAGATTATAATTTTTGAAAAGAGATTAAGATTAATTTCAATGTAGACTTCATCATGGACAGACATCAGTTAGGGAATAACTGAAAACAAGGGATCTTTACTGAAGTTGTTGGGTCCACCATGTCAAGTTAAAGCGGATGCTCAACTCTGGCATTGGTTGGAGGTAGCGCTATATTGCAAATTAACAGAAGTTAAAATCCAAAGGTCACTGAGCTCCTAACCGAATGAATGAATGATCAACGAGTTGATCATGTAAACTGAGAGCTTCAGGTTCATTCTTTGATGGGATCGTGGGTGTGAACTGTTGAAGAGTCCCAAATTGGGGTGAAGTAACTGCTCAGCGATTCTGTCTGTTGGTTCTTCACATAATCTACATCAATGTTTATCCCATTGATGTATCGTACTGAAAGTATTTCTGACTGCAACTATACCCAGACATCTCATGATTCTAGGTCTCTAATTTGTTATTCTTTATCCTTATTTATTAGTGTACTAGACAAATCTCATCTTCTGGATGTTAAGCATTCCTCGAGAGCTTCGTGTATACGACGAAAGGTTAGATAATTTGAATTTCCTTGTAATGTTTCCACAACATGAATAATTTGAACGAAAAGTTATTCTTCAGGCTCTACAGTTATAAACCCATGCATGTTAGCCGTAGAAAGTCAATCACATATCACAGACTGTATTGTGGTGTAACGGGAGAAGATAAGAGACTTAGTAACCGACCTTTATTAAGGCAAAACACATTATACATTCATACATTCTTAGCCACATTAACGTTCAGCTAGGTCAGAGGAGAACAGACTGCTCTGATTGGTTGGCGATTGGCTCAAGGTTAAATAAGTTGTCCAATGAGATTAGTCCGTGTTCACAACATGAAGTAAATCTAGATTTGAGGAATAAACACTTCTACCTCTGTGCAGGCATTGAATTAAAATGTTGATCTCAGTTTTGGCTCCTTCCTATCAATCTGCATCAGGCTACAATGGACAGCTATCGGACAGTGAAGATACATGATAAGCCTATTGTAAATCCAGAAGTTGACAAATACTACTACTAATAATAGTAATAGTAATAACAGGATGAAGTAAATTAGTTGAAAGGTAGTGGAAATTTGTAACTACAGATCCTGAAGAAGTTATTGAAAATAATTATTCCCTCGAATTATTCTTGTTCTGATAATTTTAATTCTTGATTTCTCAGAAGATACCTACATTCAGTCATTGATGTAGACATAAGGATCTTCACCTCCTGATTACGCGCCTAGACGCTTACTTACACCGTACACTACCCATAACTGCAAAGATTCAGAATATTTGCCTAAGGCTAGCAGAACGCTTAACCTCACCTATTTCACTGGTTGGTTCTAAACTCAGAAAAGAGGGGAGGTTAGGCGTGGGGCTAAATACCCCATCTTGTAAGAAAATAACCCACTAGCTACTGAAATTTAAATACACAGAAAAAGTACACCTATTCTCCTCGAAATCGATGAGGACTGATGACGCCGGCTGATGAAAGCTTTTGGAAAGCCAGTCGACCGACGTATCCTCTTTTGATGAAAACAAAAACAAGCATTGGGGCATGGAATGTCCGCAAAATGTTTTAGGCTGGCAAGGCCGCTCAGATTGCAAAAGAAATAGGAAGATATGGTATTGAAATGTTAAGAATTTGTGTGAGCAGATGGAATAGATATGGATTCTCCAAATTTTTAACTGGAGAGTCAGTATTCTGCTACCCAAACGACAGCAATGAGCACACTGAGGAAGTGGCTATCATGATGTTACCAACAGCATAGAAAGGTCTTATGCAATAGGAACCGATTTCCTGCGTGATTATGCAAGAGGAAATAGAAGTGGATTGAGCATATGCCAAAGAGACCTTCAAGTGACATCACACACCAGGCTCTCCAGTGTAACACAAATGGGAAGCGTTGAGTTGGATGTCTAAGGTCGACATAGTAGCGATCATGTTAAGAGGAAGTGGCAGCTTGGGGGATAACACTGTTTAAATGATTTAACTATAGTCTACGTGAACACTTTTTGCAAACAATGAATTAACTCGTAAACAATTACAACAATTCTCAGTGTATGTATGAAGACCACACGTAACCTTGTAAATGAATTAGAGCATTACTTACTTTTCATCACCAACTGGACCATCTATTGTCGATTGTGGATCGTTTGAAGCTGAGGGTCTTTTTGATTCACCAAGGTTTGTGCGTACACGCATACTTCATAATATAAATAAGAGAAAAGAAAATATTCAATCAGATCGCTAACATTTCATGTATTTTAGAATATCAAATTGTATAATTAATTACAAGGGGAATTACATTATACCATCCAGTGCTAAATATGAACGACAAGGACTCTGCATGAAAGAGTTGTATTCACCTCGACCTAGATATAGTAGGCGGTAAAAGCGCACAGTAGAATTATTATCCTGCTATTTTAGGTGTTTTATCGAAAGCTGATGAATTAATCAAATTTGAAAGTAATTACTCTTCCCTGGTAATGTGTATTCATAAAACCATAAAATAAATTCATGCACACTATATTGAAATTAATGACATACTGCATTTTTACCCAGTGGCAGAATATTAATACTGTGAAGTTTTAATGGTTCCAACTTCTACTTTTAGAGTGATTCTGTGTGGATAAACATTGCTGCAAAGTCCCAAACAGGATCAGGACTAGGGAATGGAGTTTCCAGAGTTCTAGTAAACAGTCATGACCAGTAGGCTATAGCAAGTCGGGTCTAAGGACAGGTACTCACTGATGACACTGGCTACAGGTAACAGTACGTATCGCGGATAGGTAGAAGTTGGAAATCATAGACCCTTTATATTCATCCTAGTGACTAAATGGTCCAGGATTTAGTCCTCAGTGGGGAGAATCAAACTAGCACGAAAAGCTGTCGTGTACTAACTAATTCTCAGTGGTCCTCTGAATGATATATGAAATCAACCAGACTCTTGGAAACTGACGCTGCAAAGCACAGAAAAGCTTCTTATTAATCCTGGAATACCAGACCTGATGATGTATACAGGATCTATCTACTTTAAACCATTGCATAAACATGCAAATTAGCCTTGTACTTCTAATTGAAAAGCTATCTGATTATCCATTCCCTTTTCATTTGACCTCAGTTCTACTTTATCTGACAGGTAATTAATCACCCAGGTAAATGAACTATATTACTTGACTTATATTTTCCCACTGGATAACTGAAAGGCATAATTTTAGTACCTTATAAAAGTGTAGTTACTTTGATTGGACGCTAGTTAGTAACTAGTGTAATGTGTGTAGTCTTTTGTTTGGTGCAAACCGAATTCTACCAGTTACGTTTGCAATGTGGTCACCACGCCACTAGGTGACTTGCTATTACGGAGCACTTTGAACTGTTGGTATTAGATGGTTGGGGGGAATATGCAGATTTCGTGAGCGTTGGCACTTGTCAGCAAGGAATGTCTGCAATTTTGAAGGAACTCATGTTCGCATTGCAAACTTGACTGACTGGATTCACTTTACACCAAACAAAGGACTACACACGTTACACTAGTTACTAACTAGTGTCCTTTGAAAGTATCCAATATAGAGTCCTACAGGAGGTCAATCGCAAGCCCGAATAGCACAGTGGTAACGTCTCTGACTGCAGCATGGGTGTGACACGGGTTCGAATCTCAGGAGGGATGTGAATTCCTTCAAAAGTGCAGACACGCCTTGATGACTGGTGAGTGCCAACAAGTACGAAAGCTGAGTCACAGGGGGGCTTCCTGTAGATTGCTTCTAATCACCTAATAACAGGGATAGTTATAAAACGTCTGCTACACTTGATACTTTCATCAGCAATATACAATAGGTTGAAGGAATTTCTTGCATCAAGAGTCTCCAGTCAAAAAGCCCAACATGATTAAAGATTTTTTAATTCCTTCGACTCTGACTCTTAGTTCAAAAGTTAGGCAGTGAAATGATTGAATCAGCTGACGGCTTCACCTATTCAAGAAATTTCATCTGTCCTATTATGCTGATTTCCGATGAATTCTATGCATAGGTACAAAAGAAACTTGTTTTGTTGACTGTCTACTTGAGTTATTTGTGGTTTGAGCGTGAAATTCAACTGTTCATAGATGGGAAAATGGATCAATCAAGTTGTTAAGTTGAGTTAACTTTGTTGGCCGGGACATGTGTGCATTACTGCTTTCCGAGCCGAGGTCTTTCTCAAGAAATGATAGGTTAAACCTATTTAACTTGCGAAAGGGATAGAAGTGGACAGGCCAGAACATACTGTTAATTCACAAAGTCACTGACTGCTGGTCTGGAAGGTGTAGATGTCCTGGTTGTGGTCCTCGTGGTGCTCAGAATCAGTGGTTGAAGACTCTCAGTTAGACTGATGACAGTATTTTCAAGACTTTGAAAATGTTCACTAATCCTCATTTAATGACTCTATCTCTCGTATATCTCCGTGCACTATTGTGTCACAACAAATCTCTTTTCTGCTTAAAATAAGACACAGTGCGCACATTCCTGTTACCATTCTTGTTTAATATAAGTCATTCAGTCTTATTTTTCAATGATTCTTAAGCTGATGTCTCTATCTGACCAAATATACCTTGAAATTATTTAGTTCATTCTTTGAAAATCTACAAATAATAACTTTACATCGTAATGGGAAGACCTGATCAACAATATAAGTTGAATCATTCCCAGTTTTCCATTTATTGCATTGATTTTCACTCACAATCACACACACATATACTCATCGTGAACTATACTATGAATTTAAGAATCACTTGCTACATACTTAGATAATCCGCTTAGTTCTTGTTTTCCTTATAAGGAGATTCGACCACCTCCCCTGAGATTAACCCAAGGACAAGTAACACAGACACTGTACAAAAATCCCCTTTTTCTTCTAGTTGTCACCTCATCATATTGAGTCTAAGTACTGACGATTTAGTTGGTCAGAACAAGAAAGTAGGGTAAATGCTACGTTTATTACATTTAAAATATTTTAAACGTTGCACTACTTCATTAATTCCTACATGAAAAAGGTGAAAAACCTCGAGTTTCGTCATTTGGGGTAGATTTCTTCACAAATGGGTGTAAGTTATTGCATCAGTAAAACTCCAAGGAACCCTGGGTAGCTGTCACAGTCTAGTCTAGAACTCCTCGGCAGTGTGCGCGTATCACCTCTCCAGATATCAAACCCAGGACGTTTAGGCTGGGAATTTAACACGTTGTCTATATATCCACAAGGTTCGTGATGCAGCGTCCAACCTAACTAATTCCATAAGCAAATATGTGTCCTCACATGTGACTCGGCAAACCCAATCCATCACGACTTCTAATTAGAACTACAGAGACTTTATCCTATAAACTCATAATTCAACCGTCTTTATACTTCATGGACCAATAAAATCGACTCAGTACAATCCCCGGTGGGACCATATCTCGTGCTATTTGGTTTTCAATGGTTCTCTAACTGATAATCAGCGTAAAATCAATTTAGGTTCAGTTGAAAACAAAGACTCTTTTAAGATACAACTGTCTATTTCTCTCTTCCAATCTTCCGATAAAACGCAGTGTTATTATGTTTATTTTCCTCGTAGTAATTTAAGAATAACGTTGCCACTGTCCATATCTCTCAAAGCTTTAACAGTATACCGTAAAAGTAAAGATAAATACCATAGCTAAATGACCTTAAAACAACCAATCAGATCGCTCAACATTACAAAAGGATGCTTCTGATATTCCTTGTTGTCAGTTTCACCCCGATTCAGGATAAGGTTAACGGTTGAGGTTAGTTTAGGCTTAAGATTAAAGCGGAGTCAGCTCAAAACTAGTATTGGAGTCGGACTAAGGTTAGGGTTTGGGTTAGAGTAGGATATGGTTAGGTTTAGTAGATTAGCGTTACGGTCGGGGTCAGGTTAAGGTGAGGGTGGAACTTTCAAAGAAAACTATGGACACCATTCATTTGAAATGTTTAGCATTGTGACTATCATCATCAGGATATATCCATCATGAAGTCAATAATTCATTAAAAATTAATGGATCCTAAAACTGGTACTCATAAAAAATTCTTCTGAAGGACATTGGGCATATAAAAAACAGTTTAGAATAGTATTTGTCTACACTCACTCCTATTAAAAAAACTGGACCTGTTTATGCAGCACATTAGCGACACATACGCTGTGTAGTTCGCGTTTATTATGTACATATATATACCCTGTAATGATACTTTTTGTACTAAAATGCCATATTCATCTCGAAGAATGTGATTAGCTGATTCAAGGTCATTTGGCTGCGATATCTATTTTTAGCTGTTGCCCAGTATGCATTTTGATATATTTAACAATACTGAGCAATGTGATGGTTCAGTTTTCCAGTTCTAAGTGTCTATCCATCAACAAATGAAGATTTTTTGCAGGATAACGAACTCATATCGCCTCATTTGATGTTAAAGACAAGGTAATTAGGAGTAAGCACGTGTTGCTTGAAACTCCAAAACGGTATCCACCGGATTATTTATCATAATGAAATACACTGAGGTGATGATAGCCATACGTAAAATTAAGCCCTGTCTTTGTATACAAAATCAATTTACTGTTTTTCCTTGAACCCCCTTGAGGGATACCTATCTGATGATATTACCAAGAGCGATGTTCATTATTATCCGTATTAGTCTTGATTACCTTATCCTTTTGTTTGATTTAATTGGTTTTTCATTTTTTTATATAAATTGAAATCACTGGTAAATGTTTGATCAGATTGTTTGAAGTGTACCCCACAAATGTACCACATTGTTTATTCCTTTAGGTTCCCAGTGGAAAATAGAGATTCAAGCTACAGGCTTGAAGTTTCAGTAGCAGTATTATTTATTTTTATACGATAGGGATGCTAGCCTCATTCTCAACCTTCCATCTTTACCAGCCTTAATACCGGCTTAGTGAGGCAAAGGAGTGGGTCGCTGGGGATCGAACTTCGAACCACATGCATGGTTGGCGAGCATTCGACCGCTGTGCCACCAACGCACAATGTACCACATATTCCAGGTATTTTAAATGTATATTGGACATTTTTGATATTGATAATGGAATCGTTTCTATTCACAGTGACTAGCCCTGGAAGTAGAGCTATGCTTTAAGCACCACAATGTAGCAAAGCAGAAATGAACGCAGCAGTGACATGGAAAAGGTCACTTTTATATGTAAAACACGTATATTTATGAAATTAAGGAATAAAATGGCATGAAACGGTTACACAGGATTCCTTCCTATGACATATGATAAAAACGCCTGTCAATTTTTGCGTGATATCTCGCCTATTAGGTTAACCTTACCCAAACCTAAACTAAAGCTTACCAGATATCTCGTTTAATATTACAGTACTTAATTAAACATATTTTATTCCAGATTGTAGTGCTTATTACTTGGTTTCACTGACTTGCTGACTGGATATTCGAGGGCTTTTGGTGCGGCCTCACTCCTTTGGTGCTGAGAGTTAAATTTCACCGCACCTGAGTTCAGGATGCACATTTCGTCTTGTTTAGAATTTATCAGCTGGGTGCACCTGCATTCCAAGCAAGTTATTGTGTCCCCACTGGGGCTCAAACCAAACACCCATCGTTTCAAATTCCAAAGTGCTGTCCATCAGGCTATGAGGGTGACGGGAGCCACCTGTTCTACTGCGGATAATGTTTATGCGTTTCAGATGATAGGTTCGGGTCTCAGTGGGAACAGCATCATGCATTGGTAATCCAGGTACATCCGTCTGATGAGTCCTGAACAGGATAAATTCCAGAGTTAGTCGACATCAATCGAATCCGAGAAGCCAATGAATCACTCTAACTAGGACCAGACATTTTTTTATTACAGCTTGATTCCACACCGTATTTTTGGTACAAGTATGGAATTTTTAGCATGGATATCGGTAGCCCAAATTTTGCAGGCCGACCATAGATATCGGGTGTGCGTCGGCAGGGGATCGAACCCTGGACCATGTGCATGATCGGTGAGAGTCCTAACCACTGTGCCACCGACGCACATGTCAACAGAAACTGAGAGTTCTGGTCCAACATAATCGATCAATTATTAGTATTAAATTAGCCTAAAAATCATATCATCATAAGGATTTATTAATAAATAGTGAAAATAAAGATAACTCCTTCATTTACTTACCATGAACAAGAACAACAACAACACCAACAGAAACAACATGTCCTTGACCGAGGATCTGAAATAATCTGACTTGCATTATTTGAATTGATACTACGTCGTGTTGTCAGCTCATTAGCAACTGTTATCTCCGCTGCAGTATTTTTATCCTCAGTGATTGTTTCAAAGTGGCCATCTGAATTAGTAGTTTTATTTGTTGGTATTAATGATGTCTGACATGAATTCGTCGAAACTGTCGGTACTGAGACTGTACGTTGTTGTTGTTGATTGACTTTACGCATGCCACGATTACCGCTAGATCGATAAGTGGCTTCCGATATTGACGTTCTCAATGCACCACGTAGTATTGAGCTACCTGGGATGCTACTGTAAATATTTGCTTTTATGTATTGTTTGTCTTTCGGGGAATTAGAAAAAATATTACTATTATTATTACTATTGTTACTATTACTTCTAGCACCACCACCCGCGCCGCCGCCATTATTACTAGTACTGGGATTGGAATTATCATTTGTAAAATACAATGATATCCGCTGAAATGTTCCAGCCATTGAATCAGAATAGGATCTGTCTGTTTTCATATTCGGTGCGAATTTATTATTATCATTATTACTACTGTTATTATTATTATTAGTATTATTATGCACCCAAATGTTCCGTGAGACAAATTTACTTGTGTCGAAATAGGACTCTGAACCAGCATGAGCATTCATATTTGTATCGCACTTGTTTCGTAAATGATTATTATTATTATTACTATTATTGGGGAGATTAATATCATTATTGTCAGCAGTACTATTAGTACTAGTAGTGATCACATTACAGGCGAGATTTTGTCTTTTCAATTCAGAATGTGCGCAGAATGATTGAGAACACTGGATATTTGTAATATAAGTAATTGAATATTGACTCGATGTTACAATGTGCATATTTTCAACACAAGAATCTGATGAATGAATATATTTATTGTATTATTGTCAGTATAGTCATTACTATTATTATTACTACTACTATTATTATTTTTATCAAAATATTGATTATGACTAGTCGATTTGTGAGGATTAGAAGAAAGTGATGCATGCGATTCAGTTTTATTCCTTGATGATGACAATGAGTTGACGACATTCAGTCGATCTTCAATATGAGGAGAAAATGATGCTGAAAGTGATGGGGAATTGTAGTGTGTATCTCTCTTCAGTGGGGTTAAGTTCAACTGGTGTGTACAACTCGGTAGACGATTATGACAATATTGACATACTATTTTCTCTTCATTTGGATCATATAAACTGGAATATGAAGATCCTGGACAGGCTGTTTTAGTTTTGTCACTGAAAAAGAATTTATTTTTTCAAAATGAAAATAAGTTTATATATACATATTTAAGAAATTTTAAATTTCATTGAATACAAAGGTCAGGGCGACTTTCATCATCAAGGACGTAAATCACAGTGTGGGTCAATAAAGTAAAGAACTTTAAACTTTTGATACCACCACTAGCGTACACTCTGCATCGGTGGCACAACATCAGAGTGCTCGCCGACCACGCATGTGGTGCAGGGTTCGTTCCCCTGTCGATGCACTCCTCCTTTAACTCGCTAAGCCAGTTACAGGACTGGTAAAGAGGGAAAGTTGGGCATGAGGCAAGTAACCATATCCTTTGGAATTTTTTATACCCGTTCTTATCAATATTCAAGTTATGCCTTTTGATTTTTAATGAGTACTTCCCAGTTTTCAGTTTTATCATTAACTAATATCAAGTATAAAATAATGAGAAATCACAACAAACAGTCGAATTTTAGATGGACGGGAGAATCTAAAATTCAATTAAGTAATTAATATGACCCGTTGCACAAGAGGTGGTTAGCTGCCGTGGCCCATGTGGTCTAATGGATAACGCTTTGACGTTTGAAACTATAGGCACTGGGTTCGAGCCTCTGTGGGAACATCATCACTCACTGACTAGGGAATGCAGGTACATCCAGATGACGAGTCCCAAATACGACGAAATGCGCCTTATCCTGGATTCCACTGCTAGTCACCATCCACCGATTAAATCGAAACAAATGTTTTGTGGAATTTTCGATGACTTCTCAACAACGCCTATTCAACACCGGAGTCAAGAAGAATGAAGTCAAATCCCTCATCAGGTGTACAAACATCCAACCATCTCAAATAAAGGAAATACACATACATTAGTGGTGGTTCAGTTGTAGAATACTCGACACCTACGCCTCATATGATGCGGGCTTCAATCCCTGGCCACTGACACACACTCCTAAACCTCGCTTAGCTGGTGGTAAGCCGAGTAAAGAGGGAAAGTTGGATGTGAGACTAGAACCCCCCCCCCTAAACACCACTACTATTAATAATAATAAAAAATTCAAAGCTCTAGCTTGGAGCTCCGTGTTTCACTCGGAACTCAAGGGGATAATAAAAGTAAGCAGTAGAAACAGTCTAGACAGTTTTCAAACCTCTTTATTTCAAAGGTTAGTTGCTGTTAGATTTCCAGTTAGGAAAGAAAGCCATCTGAGTTAACGAAACTAGCCACATTAATATCAGCATTTATCACCTCGTGAAGACACGTTGCATTCCAATAAGTCTACACTACTTCTTGACAAACCTCTTGGCAAAAAAACCAACCAAGAGCCGATTGCTCAATAAATATATAGGAGAAAATGGAGAAGGATTGATGGGGAATACGTTGAGGATGCCGTCGAATGACATAGCGCACAATGCAGGTCATAACTCGAGTGGAACCCCAATGGGAAACGACGAGTGAGTCGTCGGTGAGAGCGTGACATGGAGGAGATCGTGTGTTGGGGAGGAGGAGATGAGAGACTATGGACAGTCGTAGACCCAGGTGAAGAGGAGGGCAGAAAATAGAACAAAGCGGATATGCGTTGCTGAAGCCATACATTCCTCTGGGAACCCAAGCGAATAATACTAATGATAATGAGCATTTTAAGTTTAAAGTTAAGTTTGGAGAAAAATCAAACCACATAAATATCCTTCTCATAAATGAATTACTCTGAACTGTCAGTCAGATTTATTATCGGATTATTATCAACCGATGAATTTATTACATGACCTCACTACAAACAGTATGACATTCATGTGCTTCATTTAAACTCAGGAGTTTACATCCAGGGGAAACTAAAGTCAGTACTCAATAACATACACTGATGAATCACACAGTTTATGCTGACAATTCATTGATATTTCCCTTGAAAATCAGAAATATATATTCAGACCACAATATTTCATCTGCTATATATGTAACGACAGAAGGCAAGAGTCAGGCAACAGATCATTTATTAAGGAAATCAACGCATATTTATATATTTGCATGTACATTACTATGGTTATTTAGGCGAACAAACACAGTCTTCCAAATGGTTGTTTCTCACGTAAAGTTAATCTTTCATCTATTTGTGACTGTTTCTTGAATGTCAAATCCTCTATATGTTAACTGCATCTGCCTACGCAAAGTCTGCTGTGGTCGGTTTTGAATCAATCTTTGTTCACATTTTCTCACGACAAATCTTGGGAACGTAAATATTGACGTAAATTACTGTCTACCAATTTGGCTAGTAGACAGCTCTCACCACATATATACAAGAAATGGCAGTCGACAAGGTGAGCATATATCAGATCACATCAAATAGTAGTAGTGATTGTAAACCTCATCGAGCTGAACTAATCAGCAAGTTTTCAGGGTTTATTCAGCTCAGACAGTCCGTTTGTGACTGACTGGCTGCTTTAGAGAATAGGTGATATATGTAGAATCAAAAAGCCAAACAAAAGGCCGCATCATTTTCAGATTATTTCGATTCGTTTGACGTGAGTTTCAATATTGATGCCTATTGCACACAAAAGGTGGCTCTCTTGTGGCTTATTAGTCTAATGCATAGTAGCATCATGGCATATCAGACAATGGGTACTAGGTTCGAGTCTCTATGAGGATGCTAGTACACTTTTAGATGACAAATACCAAACAGAACGAAATGCACGTTGTGGATTTCATTGTTAGTCATCACCAAACAAATAATATCATCTTTACCTCAGGAAATCGTCGAAGCTTCTGGATCAGAAACCGATATGGCGATGAATGTGGACCATTTTGGACCACAGAGTCACAGACGTGAAGCTGTGAGGTTGCATTAACTGTGGTGTTCCTGTTCTTACGGGGGGGGGGACAGTAGCCAGCCGCATGCCTAACTGGGCGACATTTAGTAGTGCACCAGGCGGAAATCGAACCCCAAACGACACCCGTGGTTGGCCAGCATCCAACCACTGAGCCACCAACGCACTTCTGGTGCAACACAGTCAACTAATCGGTCAATCACTTTCGCTGAAAAGTAACTAATATCACGTGTCTAGTCCTGTGTTTGGTGTAGACTGGATTCTGTCATTAAAGTTTACAATTTGGTCACTATGTGGTGAGAGCTGTCTACTAGCCAAATTGGTAGACAGTAATTTACGTCAATATTTACGTTTCCAAGATTTGTCTTGAGAAAATGTGAACAAAGATTGATTCAAAACCGACCACAGCAGACTTTGCGTAGGCAGATGCAGTTAACATATAGAGGATTTGACATTCAAGAAACAGTCACAAATAGATGAAAGATTAACTTTACGTGAGAAACAATCAATCGGAAGACTGTGTTTGTTTACTTAAATATCCATAGTAATGTACATGCAAAAATATAAATATGCGTTGATTTCCTTAATGAATGATCTGTTGCCTGACTCTTGCCTTCTGTCGTTACAACTATACTAGGTGACTCACCATCACGGTGCACTCTAAATTGTTGTTAGATGATTAGAAGCAATCTGCAAGAAGTCCTGCCTAACCAGCTCTCGTGCTTGTTGGCACTCACCAGTCAGCAAGGCGTATCTGCACTTTTGAAGGGATTCATGTCCCTCCTGGAATTGGAACCCATGTTACCCAGTGCTTCAGTCAGAGTAGTTACCACTGAGCTGTTGGGGCTCGCGATTGACCTCCTGTAGAACTGTAATGTAATACTTTCACTGGACAGCTGACTGACAGAAGTCAGTCTACCCTTGCGTCCATTGGAATTATCTATTACAGTCCTACAGGAGGTCAGTCACAGGCCCCGATAGCTCACTGGTAACATCTCTCTGTCTGCATCACAGTTCATAAGGGATATGAACTGCTCCTTCAAGATTGAAGTTATGCCTCACTAACTGGTAAGCTGCAACAAGCACGAAACTTAGGTCAGGCAAAGTTGGGTTGCCTACTGACTGCCTCCAAACATCTAACAATCACTCAGTCAACAAAGAGGGAATACGAAATAAACAATTTAGACAAACAAACAAAATATCAGTGACATAATTTCACTGTGGAATAAAAAAAAAAGCAGACGAAAATAAGTTGACCTTAAAGTCCACTAGAAAACACAAATAA
The DNA here is from genome assembly GCA_944472155.2 of Trichobilharzia szidati. NCBI lineage: Eukaryota > Metazoa > Platyhelminthes > Trematoda > Strigeidida > Schistosomatidae > Trichobilharzia > Trichobilharzia szidati. The sequence goes on along the minus strand of OX235276.1, from coordinate 43,962,189 downwards.
AAAACCAACCAGTTGGTTGAAACACACTACACAACAAACACATATATAAGCACGCACATATATATACCTCTTCCTTAACATATATTTATATACTATATATATATATATATAGGCAAATTAAGTTGGTTCATTAGTTTTCACTTTTACCTAAGATGAAAATATTTATATATAATAATGATAGTGATAGCACCAGAACAACACTACCACAAGAACAACAATCAATACTTTGTTGTTGTTATTTATTTTGCGCATATTTCCCCCTAAATAGGGGGATATATTACTGTTGATATTTGTTTATTTATTTGTTTATTTTATCAACCAAAACCTCTGCATGTGTATGCACATGCAAAATACATTGAACGCATATTTTTGCCATCTATTTCGCCATGTTTATATCTTGTGTGTGTAGGTGGTTGCAGCAACAACAGAATAAATAATAATAAGGGTAACATAACAGTAATATTAGTAGTAGTAGTAGTTAGACAGGCATGTAGGTAGATAGGTAGGTTGGTAGGTAGGCTGGCTGGCTGGCTAGGTAGACTCATATGAGGAAGTTTTAGAGTTTAGCAACCAGTAGAAGAAGATGGAGAAAGGGAAAAACAACTATGGGAGAATTTTCTACTTAGGAATGAGAAATTTGTGATTGAATGCTAATTGGCTAGTGAGTCTGTTGGACAGCTGTATCTAGCCTTCTAGTTATTTATCTATCTATCTATCTATCTATCCAGCTAGGTAGTCACTATTCTGCATAGAATGGGAATGCAACAATAAGTAGAACTCAAATGTGAGTGAGATAGACACATATAATAGTAGATGTGTATATATGTTTTAATATTATCAAGGTCATCAGTATATTTATATATATATATATATATATATACATATACATATATATGTACATATAGATGAGGACAGACAATTAAAGCAGTAATTATAGATTAGTTAAAAGTTTTACCAGCCCTACCTACTTTTACTCTAAACTCTACGCCTGTTTTATTCCGCTAAACTTGTATCTAAAGTAAAATGATTGATTTTCAATAATCAATGAATATCCTAATATAGATAGATAGATAGTTGGTTAGTTGGTTAGTTAGGGATTGATGGGAAAAATAGGTAGGGAATTTAATACAAAGAGAGTATTATCTTAGGTTTGTTATTATTATTATTATTAATTTATGAGACTGTTGATTATTTGATGTTGTGTTGAAGCGATGGGTATGTGTCAACTGGAAACGGTTCACATCAAATATTGATAATAATAATAATAATAATGGTCGCCCTTTCATCCCTTCTTTCAAGCAGACTTCATCAGCTGTGTTCAATGTTTCAGTCACCCCTGAAGGAATCAAATCAACTCAGACAGACAGAAGATCTCGCTGCTTATTAAGCAGCTGATAGACCTAACTATCCTGTTGAATAATACTAATAATAATAATAATAATTTTTGCTGACAATATATTATTAATATTTAGATTATGAGATTTTGTAGGTATTCATATGAATTTCAATGTAGATTCTGTCATGAACCGACAGCAGTTAGAGAGGTTGGAGAAAACCACAGAGTAACTGAACAGTTGCTTTGTTCTAGTTTAGAATTACTCAGCAGTGGTACCCACCCACGACCCTATCAGGGATCGAACCTGGGACGTTCAGCCACTTTGGCGGGAATTTGATAACCTGTGACTTCAAACCTTGTCAATTTATAATATAGCAATATCCTCAGCCAATACGCCTTTGACAGTTTTACATCTCATCCAACAGTTGTACGACAACGCTGCATACCAAGTAATCCACAACGGGAAACTCACGGTGAAGACGGGAGTAAGACAAGACTTCATACTATCGCCAATGATTTTCCTGATTGCAGTAGATTGGATAATGCAACAGACAGCGGACATTGAGGAAACAGGCATAAAATGGACTCACACAAAACACTTGGAGGATCTGGACTTCGCCGTTGATATATGTCTGATTTCCCACAAACTGGAAGACATGCAAGCGAAAAGCAACAATTTGGCAGAAGAAGCATCAAAGATAGGACTTCAGGTGAACACAGAGAAAACAGAGGTGATGAAGATTCCTGGTCAACACCAACAACGGCAACAACAACAGACAACAATCAGCGTAAATGGGAGGAACCTCAAAGAAACAACCTCCTTTACCTACCTGGGAAGCATCGTCTCAACTACAGGCCAACGGAACTGACGAGGATATCAAAGCAAGAATCGGAAAAGCAAGACAAGCTTTCAATACTCTCAAGTCTGTGTGGAGGTCAACAGCACTCAGCATCAAAAATAAGATCCGGATTTTCAACTCCAATGTGAAGTCAGTCAGTGCTACTATATGGATCAGAGACTTGGCCAGCGCGTCATAAAGAGCATTTCCAACAAGCTACAGACCTTCATTAACAGTTGTCTTCGCTCAATACTCAAGATCAGATGGTCAGAAAAGACCAGCAACAAGGATCTCTGGGAGCGAACCAACCAGGAACCGATTGTGAGACAAATAGGCAGGAATAAGTGGAGGCGGATTGGCTATACTCTGAGGAAACCATCAAGTGACATCACTAGACAAGCCATTGCTCGAGTGGAACCCGAAAGGGAAGTGGCGAGTTGGTCGTCAGTGCAAGGGTGACTTGGAGGAGGTGATGTGAAGAGGAGATGAAAACGTGTGGGCAGACTTGGAGCCAGGTGAAGACTCTAGCAGAGAACCGAACTCAATGGAGACGCACGGCTGAAGCCCTATGTTCCTCTAGGAATTAAAGGAAACAATAATAATTATATCTCAAGAAACGTATGTCTAAAAGGAAGCAGATATTCGTAAAGTTCAGTTATAAGACACCCTGTGGATATCTCGGGGCATTTCGTCGAGATTTTCAAATCCTTAGAAATAATAAACATAAAAGGGACAGCAAATTTACTATGATTTGTTGAAGTAATTGTATTCAGGAGATTCAAAACGAACTTACGCATAGAGAAAGAGAGTTTAATCACAATCTCTCACTCCCTTGATCACTGCATTTCGATTACATTGATTAGTCATCCATATTTGTGATTTTAGCTCACTGAGCAAGTCTTCAGTCTCGTGATCACCCACTCCCTTCTTTTTGATCTTGAAGGTGCATAAATTGATGGTAACTTAAGCTAAAAATTGTAATGCTGCTTATATTTCGGATGTGCTAATTTTATAATGTCTTCTCTACTACCATTCAAACACTGAAGTATTTTATTGCCATTATTTATAACCATTGTAATTTCTCGCATTTCCATACAAATAAAGGAGATGCATGTTTCACAGAGTCTGTTAATTGGCACTATGGCATATCAATGGACAACGATTTTCATGTCTAACATAATGAACACTCAATGAGATTTATGCAATATCACCCACCAGTTGCACCTAGAAATCATTAACCTGGTTAGTTAAAAACTCGTTTACCTCGAAAGGCAATCCCTAGGATCAGCTAAATAGTCATAAACTAGTCAACTCTAATTCAACAGCTTTTTGTTCAAGCTGTTTTCGTGTTTGACTTTCCACTGTATTTGATCAGGGATGCTACCTATTCTACAGGACTTGGCTGTCATAACTGACTCACCCAGTGGATAGCACTTCGGAATTTGAAACAATGTGTGCCGGACTCCAGTAACAGCAGCGGTTTGATCGCTGATGAAATCTCAGCACGGATACAGAAGGCTCGTTTGGCATACGCCAACTTACGCCATCTCTGGTGTAGAATTGATATCCGGCTGTCGATCAGTAGGCGAGTGTACTGCTCAGCAGTTCTGTCTCTCTGTCCCCTTTTATGGCTGTGATGTATGGCCAATGAAAGTGGAAGACATGAAAAGCCTGGCTAGCTGTCTTTGATCATAGGTGTCTGCGTTCTATCTAACGTATTGGTGGTATAATAGGGTCAGTAATATTGGGGTTAGGCCTCAGTCGAGCATTAGGCAAGGATGGGAAATCAATCGATGATTTTGTGAAGTTCCATCGATTGAGATCGGTAGGATATGTGTCACTCATGCCTAGCCATCGCCTTCCTCAACGAGCAATGTTAGCTGACACAGGATAGATCTGGCTGGAAAAGAGCCAGTGTTGGTCAAACCAAACATGGCATTAGTCCATAAGATCCATAACAGTTAGTTTAAGCCACTTAAGGAAGTATAGACTTCCTAGTTAGGGCCAGCAGGATTATAAAAATCCAATGGCTTCAGATAATGGGTGATATGGCTCAAAATCGTTCTTAGTGAATGGCGCAGATGCCTTCACTACTTTTGATTTATCATATCCCATAAAACTTTATTGTTTTTCCATATTAATATTCTTTTCCCCTCACACCACTTCATTATCTGCCTTCCGAACCTCCCTTTACTGTCTTCTCTTGTTTTGTGTGCCACATGGAGTGTGGTAAGTCTAACTGCTGCACATCTGTACCAAGTTTTTTGTTAAAACCAGTGAGTCAACCACTAAAGGTGCCAGTTGCCCTGTAAATACATTTGAAGTGTACGTTGACCCAGAGAGTGTCGTGCATATTGTTGAGTTCCGTATTTTCTAGCTACAATACAGTAATTTTGCTCAGGAAGTACATAAGGCAGCCTCCTCCATTACCACTGTTCATGTTACATCGAAAGTGTGTGTACCCACCGATGCTTCTCTCTTCGTCTGGTATATTGGAGTTACACCAAGATTCACTAACATCAATTATGGGGGTGTATATACCAGTGTGTGTGCCCTAAACATCAGAAGTTTGTTTAGGATAGATCTAGCATTAATAAGGATTCGGTAAAATTACAGTTTGAATAATGTTCGAAATATCTGGGGTCGTTAATCAGGCTCAAGTGTGGTTCTACGTGTCATGATGACTATGTATTGCAAGTAGTGTCAGTATCATGCTCCTTTTGGTGAATAATGATTTGTAGTATTGGGTTCGCTATCGAATAAGGTAGTTCTATTCTTAGGTAAGTTGGAGTTCTCTTGCTTTGTGTGCTACATGGAGTGAAAGTGGCAACTTGAACTGTTGCGCATCTGTGCAAAGTTCTACACTGAAACCAGTCCATCAATCAGTAGCAATTCAGGTATATCTACCTGGTAAGTCCTAAATAGGAAGGGACTCGCACCCTGGATTTTAGTGCTAGTTACCACCAACCAAGTAAGATTTCAACAGCTGTCTAATTTAATTTACTTCTTAATGAATGAAATGAAACCTCCATAAACCGAAAGACTTAATTACCTTGTCAATGTAACATAAAGGAATTTCTGATTGGACCCTAGTAACTAGTTTTATGTGTCTAGTCCTTTTTTTGGTGCAGACTGAATTCTGTCAGTCAAGTTTGCAATGTGGCCACCATTCTAGGTAGCCCGCCATCACGGTGTACATTGATTAGATGATATTCGATAGTTGGAGGCTATTGGCAAGAAGCCCAGGCTTGAACCTAGGCTTCGTCCTAGTTGGCACTTATCAGTCAGCAAGGCGTATCTGCAGTCACCTTGAAGGAACTCATTTCCCTTCTGAGATTTGAACTCGCCTCACCCAATGCTGCATTGCAAACCTGACTGATAGAATTCAGCCTGCACCAAAGAAAAAACTAGACACGTCACACTAGTTACTAGTGTCCAATAAAAGTATCCACTACAGTCCTACAGGTGGTCAATCGCCAGTCCAAATAGCTGCTCAGTGGTAACATCTCTGACTGCAGCACTGGGTGACGCGGGTTCGAATCTTAGAAGGGACAAAAGTTCCTTCAAGGTGATTGCACATGCGCTTTGCTGACTGGTGAGTGCCAACCAGCACGAAACCTAGGTTCAAGGCTTCCTTCCGATTGCCTCCAACCATCTAATATCATCAAATAAAGGAATCTTAGCTAGTGTTTCCTAACAGCGACCTACCAAATAAACAAATGTGAATACATACAACTGTAATAGACGAACAAATAAAACCTACTTGTATTCACTGTCAACACTGCTGCACTGATGTCTATCCAATCCTGTTGAAGTATTCTCTTCCGATTTACCATGCCTGACATGATCAATAATTTTAAATTCGATCATATTACTACTATCGTCATTACTAATTTTAATTATAGGTGTCTTAATATCACTCAGTTGGCTTTTCTCATTGCAGATGAACTGGAAGCCTGTTTCACCACTGTCACTTCTACCTAATGGAGGTAATCTTCGTCTTGTTGTAATACAATCCACCGTTTCCTCTCCCACTTCCCCATCGTCTTCCTTCATTGTTATTGTTGTTGTTGTGGTTGTTGCCGCCGTCGCTGTCGTTGTCGTTGGGTGAATCAATCTCAAGTGTTGCGCTGAATTATGATTTATCAATTGCTGACCTGAAAACATGTCGCTATTGTCTTTATTAAACAATAATGTATCACTTCCATAACTGATATCACTTCTTTTATAATGATTCGTTAGTCTACAGGTGGAAAGAGCATCCTTATTCTTATCATCATTAATACAGGTTAGTACAGGCGACAGTTGTCTCTGACATCTAGACTGATCCAGTATGTTGAGCATTGAACAATTGGAATAAAGGCCACCAGATAAACATGAAGACTGTGGTGATAGGCCAGTTTTCATTTCAGTCAGATTACTTTGTAGTGATGTTGACATTGAAGGTATATCACGTGTTCTTGTTGTAGGGTTGTTGCTGTTGTTGTTGTTTTCCAACAGTACTGTTGGACCAATATTCATTCTGTTAGAAAAAAAAAGAAAAAGGGGAAAAAATCGATGAGGCTGGAACTTAGTATGCAAAAGAATAAAATTTAGTGATTAGTCAAGATAATCATAACAGTCTTACATGAGATTAGTTGTCCGGTTGAACAGTTTCGTAATAACATCTCTTACTGCAGCAGGAGGTGACAGGAGGTTGCTGAAGGGTGCCAGTCAGCAAGAAACGTCAATTGAGGCCTGCCTATCGATTGCCTTCATGTATCTAACACTAACTACAAAAGTGTGTCGTGATGGTGAGTCTCCTGGATTGGTGACCACACCGCAAATAGACTAGTAGAATCCAGTCAATATCAGTCAACGATCGTTTTGGCGAATGTACAATGCCTCTCTACTTCCCTCCACATGTTTACTGGGCAATATGTTGTTGTCTGGTGTACTGGCAGAGTTCCCTGTTGTTTTTCTTTTCTCCAGGGACTTGAGGGCTTCAGCGTCGAACGAAGTCACCTATCATTCGTTGTTAAAAGTTATGAAAGTCTTGATGACGTCCATCCTCCAAGGAAATAGCATAGCAACCCGAAAATGGCTACAATATTGATCTGAATTCCAGTTTATACTCACTATTATCATGATTGGCAAAGATTTGAAAGGATTGAGACGTATGGTACTAAATACCCTCATAAATAATTTTTGAGACTGAATTTTTTTAGTTTTTTTCCATTAAATAGCATATTATCTTCAAACCTCTATTCGAAATTTTTTTCAGTCACTTGAAAACTCTCAAGATCACGAAAAGATGCGTCATTTTCCATCTTCATATCTCTTTTTTTTTAAAGTAAAACACCATTTGGAAGGCTTGAGCAGTAGTCATATGCTTCAAGGAGGCTTTTTATTGCTTAAAAACATCAGTTAGATTGGGACTATTTCGGTAGTGTCTAGTCACAAACAAAGTCACTACATTTTTTGGAGTCAACTAAATCGTTTGCAAAGAAATTCACTCACGAGTGGTATTTAAATTAGGATTCAATGTAATGCAAATCAGTAAAAGGTGGAACAGAAAAGCCTCAGTGTTTGTCGCACAGACTGTCCATTTCGAACTTAGTTTATCATCAATCATCCTGAACAGCGTAAAACTAATACGACGTACATGATAAGTGCGACGTGTTTTTTAATGTTTCTGTTAGTGCCACAGTAATATTAAAACAGTCTACCTAGAAATTTAAAGAGACGAACACTTCAAACAACTTATCGCATTCACAGAATTGACTACAGTAGGAAAAGAACAAATTTAGTACTACGAAATCACAACATAGATGTGAAATTTTCATTTCAGTTTTCATTGGTTAGATCGAAATGTTCGGCCTGCGTCGACACTTCGGCTCCTTAGCGGGGACGCATTAACGATATCTGAGGATTGGCCTAAAGTTATTTACTGAATACTGACTAGCAGTGGGATGCAGGACTCTGATTTCTTCCTACAGGCATATCCAGGTGACGAGTCCCAAACAGGACGAAACTGGTATGCTGAATTCCACTGCTAGTCACTATCAACCAAACAAATGTGGAATATTTAAAAGATTAGAATATCGTGGTGGAATAAGAGAGGCTTTATTTCATGCAATGGTTGATTTGATGCTGGCTAGCAAAAGAATCTAGGATGAATGTTTCGTCTTATTTTGAGCTCGTCACTTGAATGTACTTGCTCTCTCAATAATTCAACTAAGGTTGAAATCCAGCACATATCCTATTAAAGGTCAGGGCGCTATCCATCAAACCAGTATGTCAGGAGAGCCACGTCTAGTGTATCTTCAACTTTTTCTTTCTCTTCATTTCAAATGTCTACCTTTATTTTCTAAGTTTTGTTCAATTCATTTGTCTAATTCCTGGAAATGTGATAAACTTTTAGTATACTTGTGGTGTTTACCCGTGTTGTTCAATCCATACTTATTTAATTCGTGAAATTAGATTGTTTTATTGACTTCAAACCTGGTCTGATAACCAAACTTTCCTCTTTTTTGATCATGATACCAGCTAGTAAACTGGGAGAGTTTTAGAAAATGCAGGAGATAAGAACCAAACGTAGACTATATCTGCGGTTACCAAGCTAAACTACTGGACCACAACTCTGGATTGTAAAACAAAACTTTGGGACTCATCAGCAGTGCGCACTCACCATCAGGACTCGAACCCAAGGCCATCTAGCTACGAGGAAGCTGGCATACCATTTACCCACTGTGACCCAATCGAATTGGTCATAAGTTCTAGCTTCTGCCAATTCGTGATATTTCCGCTTGAGTGATCTACAAGCTTGCCTTGTAACCGGAAGATCCTGGGTTAGAATCCCGATGACTGCCTATTTCCGATGAGTCACAAAGTTGGCGAATTCAGCTGTCCAGTACGTCCTGGTTTTCAATGGTTCTCTAACCGATACCAATCCTTGATTAAACCTGAAATTGAGTGTAATTCCCAGATACATGAGTTCAAATTTTACTTCACTTGTCGGCAAGACTATCTGAGACAGTCAGGTGATAGTAGACTATGATCGATGTGGTGCGTGATGATTGGGAAGGTGATTTGAATATCTGAGTCGGTGCAACCAGCCCAGCCTCCGAATCACTAGTCTGGATTTCTGCCACTACGGTCAACTATAAATATTCCAACATTAGTAGCTATTTTTGGAAATAACTGAAAAATATCTTATTGCTGGAAGCTCCCCAGTTTTCTAAGGTAAGTTCTTAACACAATTTGATGCATCGTGTGTTAATTTTCAAATGAAATATAAGATCGGCTTAAGTTAATAAAAATGAAGGTGTGTCACATTTGACGGCAAATTGACAGTAGCTACAAAATGGAGTGAAAAAGGCACGATAATGTTGTTTGATAACTCATCAGTCTAATGGATAACATTTTGAAGTCTTAATAGTTGGTTGTTGAGTTTCAGTCTCAGTGGCGTCACCATGACTTACAGGTGGATTCACATACATCAAACTGATAAGTTCTAAATCGTTCAAAAAGCTCGTCGTCGATTCCACCTCTAGCTACTGTCAACCTTGAGGCCCGTTATTGTAACTCTATCAATGCACAATAAGACAAAATTCAAAGAAAAAAGTTCGCTTATCGACAAAGTTATCTTCAAAGGCTGTATAATCGTATTTTTTGTTTAATACTGATGTTGCTAAGGTAACGTAATTTGAGGCGGTTAACCACTAGTGTTTTCTAAAGGTTGGAAGAAAACCATTCAAAAGTTACCGACACAACAGAAGTAAGGGTGTGAGATTTTTCTATGGAGAAGACCTTTACTTTAAGATAGAAACAAGGTAATTAAATGTCTACTTAACAGGTGTGAATTAGGCGAGAACAAAACACTCATCTCAGTCAGATATATAAATGGGATATGTAGGCGTAGTAATAACGATGTATTACTTACTAAGCATTAAGGCAAATAAGTAGGAAGAGGTTTAAGACACGGGGTAGAATGAGTAGTAGGACAAGCCTTTTCTGCACATAGTGTTTAGTATTTTGTTGCCGGAACCCTAGAGCTACCGCCATACACAAGTTTGGGGGTCATTTTCCGTATTTTTAAAACGGAGTGAGAACGCCTTGACTTTAAAAAGCCAGACAGTAGAAGGCTGCCAGTTTGTAGTCCATATAAGTTGAAATGTCAGCGAAAACACCTGAAGATTGTTACAGAACAAATTTACCACAAAATATTAAAAATGAAACCGTTAGGAAAGGGAATTAAAGATTCAGAAATACGCAATGAGTTGTGAAAAAAAATAAAAGATAACTTGATAAATGAAAGTTCATTTATCGACCGAATCAACCTCAGACACTGTACAGTAGTAACTATGCCTACTAAAACATATAATCTCCAAAGTGTGTCAATAGTACAATGCTCACCAACCTCATACGTCGTCCTGGTTCAATTCCCTGACGATGTACTGCCTAAACCCCACCTAGTTTAGTAGCCAATTGTAGGCTTTGGAGATCGGGATGGTTAGGCTTGGAGCAAGTAACCTTACATCACAAAAATAATACTACTAGTACAAAAAATGAAGAAGCTTGGAGGGAGTTTAAGATTTTCGTAGGTTTTGTGGCTAACAGTGAGGACAAACTCCTTACTAGTTATCTTACTTTTTAACAGAGTACAAGTATGCCTGTACAACCTCTGAAGATGACTTCACTCCATGTGGGGGAATAACAGTTAAACATCTTCCTCATTGATACAGTGTTCTGGATTGATAAATACATTTTATTATTACTGTTTTAAATATGCGTAGGCACAGACTAATTTAATATTTGACAAGAAAGACATCACTAGTAAGAAGCAGATAAACTCCCACATTGTCTATGTCTACCTGTTTTAGTTGAGATACACACTAAACTAGTTATTGATCCTAGACATAACACAAATTACAAGGAGAGCTGAGCTGCATCGTTGGCACAGCGGTTAGGACGCTTGCCGACCATGCACTTGGTCCGACGCACATCTGATATCAATGGTCGGCCTGCTAAATTTGGGCTACCGATATCATATGTTGAAAATTCCATAGCTGTACCAAAAAATACTGTGTGGAATCAATCTAAATATATAAATAAGAAAATAATAATAAAAACGCAGTAAGGGGATAAGATTAAGTCTTTGGAACAACACTGAGAATAAAATGACAGACAATGCTTAAGAAGGCCAATGGAAATACTTTCTATGGGTTAAAATTCATAAAGAGAGGATTCTTTTCTTACAAGGGTAGCCTTGATTGATAGTGTTCATCGAGTTTGATTTCTCATGTTAACTCCAACTGTGTATACAAATTTACATGTATCTGCGGGTGTAGTTACACTGGGAGAACAGAAAGAAGGGCACACCTCCGATTTTCTGAACATGTGCCGAAAAGCCTACGTCTCAAGAGAATAAACTCTTATAATAGCGCTGTTACCAGACATCTCCCCGATATGGGTCACGAAATCCTTTAAAATTATCAACTGACAAAGGAACTCGAATCTCCTCAGGTTTGCCGAAACAATTTCTATCAAACGCTTGAAAACAGACTTATGTGTTCAAAAAGAAGCAGTTATTAGTCTTTCCTTGCCAGTCCTGGTAACTGGATGTCTTTATTCTCTCTTTCATTTTGAATATGTAATCCTTGGATTTAAACTCACCCCCGTTTTATAATTTGTTATTTTGCTTGTCTCTTGTTTCTATGATTTGAGTTGAACTCAGTACATTGTTACCTAATTTATTAGTCACTCTGCATCTTACACAAATCTCGTCTTTATTACGTAACTCCTTTACCATTCTATGCTTACATTCATTTTGTTTAACCTTGAACTGTCTGTGTAAAAACTATATAAGCGTAATTTTCTGAGCGCTGTTCACTAATTGTGCAACTTTCTGTCAACTGACAACATGTAAAATTTGCAAGTATGTTAAAACCTTTCTCTGTACGTAAACCTCATAATTTATTTAGGCTGTAGGCAGCTGATGAGAAGCCAACGAAATAAATGATGGTACCATATTATTCTGCACAAACCACACTGTTGTTCTTGCTCTATTCAAATTTGATTTGAGAACAGACTAATCAATGATAACCTCAGATAGTGATGATGATGATGATATTGTCTGGAAATGGGGAATGTTAATAATCCAAAGACATTGAATTTCTACTTTACTGAATTTGTAATAACTTAACTGCTTGGTGCTTAACAGTTGTTGACTTGATCCTCTGGATAATACAGCGAACTTACACTTCTGAAATACCTTAAACTAGGGAAGAATTAATGCATAGTGGTCCTACTTTCCAGAGAAATTCTACTTATCAAATATATCCACTAGAAAATGGTTTTAGGTACATAATAACAGAAAGGAAAATAATCTCTTGAACACTAGATGTACACATTTAAATCAGTAATAGCTTTAAACTCCCTCATTTTATTGGCCTTTTTGAAGTTAGAGAACCATTGTTCTAGTCTGGAAATCTCCAACAGAACGCATTCATAACGTCATCAGGGAATGAAGAACCCAAGACCTTCGGGTAACAAAGCAAATCCAGTTGACCATTCAACTACTAGTATGGTATCTAATTTCTGTTATCTCACGATATAGCGTTGACTACGGACCAGTGTGATCGGTGAGCGTCTGTTTTCACAATGGCTGCATAGTAATGTGCTCACTGTGTAATCTGGAAGTCTTTCGCTTTAGTCGTTATTATGGTCATAGGTGAGTACAGTCAACACGTTACCACACTGAGATGCTAGAATGAAACTAGATAACTAAAGAGCTTATATTTTTGAAACATCTTCATAATTACGCTGGTGGTTCAGTGGTATGGTTCGATCCCTGGCTGAAGCACTACGAAACCCCTCTTTGCCAGTAATAAGCTTGATAAAGAGGAAAGGTTGGGCGTATGGCTAGGAAGCCTACCTCCTAAAAGATAGACACCACTGCTACTGAAACTTCAGGGTTGAAGCTAGAAGCCCTACCTTCCACTGGAAACGCAAAGAAATAAAATAAAGAGATTTTAAACCTCCTGATCTAGTAGAAGCATTTTAATGTCATACAATTTTCACGAGAATTAGTTTGTAAGGACTCTATTTGTTTTATGTCAGACCACAAATTCATATCAGTTAGAGAACCATTTAAAACCAGCTGAGAGTACTGGACAGCTGTTTCATCCACCTAGTTCTGAACTCATCGGTAGTACACACCCACCACCAGGGTTTCAACCCAAGACCTCCTGGCTAGAAGGCAAGCTCATATACCATTCAGCCACTGAGACCTAATCCAATGACCAGTCCATGAATTCTAACTTCCACTAATTCGTGATTTAATCGCGACTGGCACCAGCAAATGTCATCGACAGGAACTACATCCTCATTCCTGACTGGATGAACCTAACTGGTCACGACTTCTCACTAGAACTCCAGGAAACTCTGGCAGTGGGTGCGTAATGCCGATAAGTGCCAAACTAGGTGAACGAAACAGCTGTCCAGTGTTCCCAGCTGATTTTCAATGGTTCTCTAACTGGTATTAATCCGTGCTCTAACCTGATACAAGTTTACACTAATTCTATTCCTCTAACCTATAAGTAGAGGTGTCCTTAGTTTATATTTTGTGATTATTATCATTATTATTATTTTCACATTCATTTAGAAACGCAAATATTATCAAAGAGGTGAAATGGGCATAATTTATGTTTCTTTTCAATATAAAATAAAAGTTTATTTTTCCCTCATATTTTTCTCCAGATGCATGACCTTAATGATGACCTTGGCAAAATTTTTGTTTTGTTTTGTAGAATCAGATATTATTATTATTTTTATTTAAATGACCTGAATCATTCATTTGTCAATATCAGCTACAGAGGCCATATTAAATCAAAGAGATTTTGACACTCATTTGTTTTTTTTAGCCTAAGGTTATCTATGAATATCTTCCTGTGTGATCTTGTAATAAATATGGCGTACATTCAACTGATAATTTTATATCATTAAAAATTTGAAAAAAAAACTGATATCTAATCGGTTGTACAGTGAACCGATCAAAAACTTGGATTTCTTCAGATGATAAGAAAAAAATTAAAGCGACAGTCTCAATGAGGGAAATTTTCTTCTTTTTTTTTAATGAAGTCATCAACTAGCCTGTACATTCGTGTGTGTATATATGGCAAAATGGGTAAGAATACTCCAGAACTATTTCCTGTCGAGGGTTAGATTAACAAGATTAAAAATAGGGATGCTGGTTAGCGAGTTGCTACAGGACGGAGTTGCCTGGGATGCTAGTGAGAAGTCGTGACCAATGAAGTCCATCCAGTTATGAATGAGGATGTAGTTCCCGCCGATGACAGTGCTTGGTGCCAATCGCGCTAAAAATCACGAATTGGTGGAAATTAGAATTCGTGGTCTGGCCATTGAACGGGTTCTCAGTGGTTGAATGCTATGCGAGCTTGCCTTGTAGTCAGGAGGTCCTAGATTTGAAGCCCGGTGGTGAGCGCTTACTGCCGATGAGCGAAACAGCTGTCCAGTACTCTAGTACTGGTTTTCAATGATTCTTCAACTGATATCAATCCGTGGTCAATGTCGAAAAACAAATCTGACCCTTATAAATCAACTCTTGAAAATAGGGATTAAAAAGAGTACAAAATAACAAAAACAAGCGGGGAACTTGAATAATAAACACAATAGGATTGTTGCTATTGAGAGAATTGACTCTTAATGGTGGTCACGATAAAGACAAATGGTTAGACGTATTTCTTTTGAATACATAGCGTAGGCTTGAACTCATGGATCACTAACACCTCAGTTATGCCCAGATACCTTGATCTCACTGCTTTTGAGAAGTTTGATCGGATCTTGTGTAGGGCTTTGAAGGATTTTTCAAATGCAGCTGGATTTCTTGAGTTTACTAGATGTTCTGCTACCAAGTTATCTACACATCTGTGTTCTTTAGATTGTCTGAGTTTGTCTAGAGGTTGTTACTGTTTACAGTCACTACAATCTAATTAATAATATCAATTGGTAAGTTTGCAAGATTAAGTGAAATTTAATATTAGTAGTAAATATATCGGCAAGTGGTAAATCAAAACGCAACACTTAAAAATTAAAGAATTCAAGATAAGAAATCACTATAGTTCCCTAAGGAAACGAAAATTGTTCACATTATAAAATGTGATTCACTTAATACTGTAGTTTCCAGTTAAGACGACAAGTAATTTATGTAATGGTAGAAGACGAGATACTTGGTAAAGGAACGTTTATTTGGAAACCCCGCAACGCTGTATCATTTGCTTTCTCTGAAATCAAATCTATCTGCCTGCTATTTGATGTTTTTATGCCGATGAACATCTCTTTATATATATATATACTACTGATAAATCGTATCAGTAGCACACGCCACAATTAGGCATGATAGGGAGTCCTTATGATTAATAAGAGTAGCAAAATACCACAAAAATCAGAGAGTAGGTCTTGCTGATGACATTAAAGTGATCTAATCAACAGACAGACGTATCATTCACTCGCAGTCGAACTCATTAGACTTTTACCAGGAGTAACTCGTCTGAGAAAGGTGAACCAGCTTAATTCTGACTTACTACATAAGCGAAATTGATAGAATATGCAACGCAGATTAGTCATCTAAAAGTTATACATTTCGTGGTGAGAGGTATGAAATCCCTGTGTGGTAGAATGCTCGTCAACCACACATGTGGTCCGCGGTTCAATCCCCCAACCGACGCACTCCTCTCTTACCTCGTCAAGCCAATAATAACGCTGGGAAAGAGGGAAGATTGGGCATAAGTTTAGAAACCTTATCCAGTAAAAATAACCACCACTTCTACGGAAACTTGAAGCCTGTAGCTTGAATCCCTATTTTCCACTGGGAACGTAAAGGAATAAAAAAAAATTGCAGACAGATTAATCGATGAATCAACACCGAACACATACACCCGAAAGGATCCAACACATTTACCGGATACATGGAAAGGTGGGATAAAAACACAGGAGGGAATAAGACTAAATAAAACAAGTTAAGATGTCGTGTGGATGAATTGATATGATTATGAGCTGTGAATTGTGCTCAAAATGCTATCCATTTATTAAGACTGTTTCACTGTGTATTAATTATGTCAAGTAAACTTAGCTAATATGGAATTATATTTTATCAAAGTGCTCAAATACTACTCTTACAGTAAATCTCCTCTATACTTTTGAAAATATTACTGGAAAGAAATATACACTGAAATTTTGCATCAGTTAACTTATACAGATAACAGGCTTGATTACGAGTTTAGGTAAGTTAGAGAACCACTAGGAGACCTGGGAGTAGTAGAAAGCTGTTTCGCCCTAGTCCGGAACTCTTCGCAGGACGCAATCACCAGTGGGGTCCGAACCCAGGGTTTCCAGGTTACAAGGGAAGCTCGTAGACCATTTAGCCACTGGGACTCGATCTTATGGCCCATGAATTCCAACTTTTACCAATTCGTGACAAATTTGGCTGAATGGTCTACGAGCTCGCCTCGTAACCGGAAGGTCATGAGTTCGAACCCAAGTGGGTGCGTACTGCTGAAGGGTTCAATGATTCTGTAATTGGCGCCAAATCGTGATCAAAGCTAAAACCAATCAAATTCCTGAGAACCAACACTTGATGATTATATGCATAAATATATTCACATGATCAATTGATTCGTATTATAGAATTATGAATACAATATTCAACGAACAGATTCGTTTCCAGACTGATTATGTAAGTGAGAAAGGAAAGCTGTGAGTAGTTACATTCCAGAACACTTCATCACCTTCCATCACTCTACTGTTCTTAATAATAATTCTGAAATTGTTTATCGATTTCATAAAAAACCCGTCGCAACTGGCTACATACGGAATGAAGGCAGGACTTTGTGTACAAAAGAAGTATGTGCAGTGTCAGTTTCTGCCTCATCCTTAGATTTTCTCTCCGTGTTAATCTAATCTGTGTATCCTTCTCCTTCAACTGCTATTTCGCTTGTTCTTTTGGTGATTCAGCTGAATTTTATTTTGCGAGAGAAAGACACTCTGTTTCACTTGATTGCCTGTTTTGTTACATAACATTATAATTTATCTACTGAGCTTATTCATTTCAAACTCCTTCCCAGGATTTATACATTTCATGAACAATTTTATGTATTCCATAACCTAGTCTAGATTGATATGAGGTGTTTGAAGAAAACTAATGTTCCACTGGAGACTTAAACAGGAATCATTGAGTTCCGCATCCAAAGATCATATTACTAGTGAGCTGTTCACCTTCACAGTCGCCCTCGTGTTCTGTAGGCCAGTAATCGTATATCATATTGCCCAATCCTTAGTAATGTGATAAGGACTGAAAAAATTTCAGTCTCTTGATGTTTAACTAACATTTATTACCATCCCTGACACCTATTGGTTATAGTTCCTAAAACGGTCATACAGCTTTCAAGACGTTATGTGTACACAAATTTACAGATGGACAATGTATTCGTTGCAAAAAGTCTCTTCACTACACATATACACATTCTACTATTGGTCATACTGTGGTGACAGCTGTCTGCTCGCCAAAATAGTAGACAACAATTTGCGTCAATGTTTACTTTCCGAATCGGGGTCATGAGAAAAAAGCAATAAAAAAGCTTAAACTTGGGGAACTCAACAACCAATCACAGCAGACTGTGCGTGGGCGGATACGATTCGTAGATATATGGCCTGACTTTCTAAGAAACAGCCACAAAGAGATGACAAAATAACCTTGAGCAAGAAAAAAACCAATCCGAAGACGTTGATTCTCAGCTAACAATAACACCAATAATAATGTACATAAAAGTGTTTAAATACCTCTTGACTTTCTCTATAAAACGATCTGTTGCCTGGTCCTTGTCTTCTGTCGTTACAATACTATTTCATAAAACTTAGGTTTTGTCTTAACCTCTGTACGACAACGGAACATGTCAAGTGATCCACAACGGAAAACTCAGCGAGGCGTTTGGAGTAAACACAGGAGTCAGACAAGGGTGCTTATTATCACCAATGATATTCCTAACTGTGGTGGACTGGATTATGCGTCAGACAGTGGGAAACGAGAAGACGGGGATATCCTGGACCGACGTGAAGAACCTAGAAGACCTGGATTTCACGGATGATTTATGTTTCATGTCACACAAAATCGATGACTTACAAGCGAAAACCGACAAACTGGTCGAAGAAGAAGCAAACACAGGACTCCAGGTGAACATAGACAAGATAGAAGTTATGAAAATAACCAACCAACAACAGCAACATCAAAAGCAGCAACATCCAGCGCCAATCACCATCAACGGGAGGGATTTGAAAGCGGTTACTTCTTTCACTTATCTAGGGAGCATTGCCCCAACTACAGGAGGAACGGACGAGGGTGTCCGATCGAGAGTCGGAAAGGCGAGAAACACATTCATCAACCTGAAACCAATCTGGAAATCTTCGCCACTCAGCAACACTCAACAACAAAATTCGGATTTTGAATACAAACGTCAAGTCAGTTTTACTATACGGATCAGAAACTTGGCCAGCGGGTCACAAAGAATATTTCCAACAGCCTGTTGCACACCTTTATCAACAACTGTCTTCGCTGGCTCTATACTGAAGATCACATGGCCGGAAAGAATCACCAACAAGAAACTATGGGAACAAACAAAACAAGAACCAATCGCCCAACAAATATGCAGGAGAAAGTGGAGATGAATTGGATACTCGCTGAGGAGGCCGCTGGGTGACATCGCGCGTCAGGCCAATGCTCGAGTGGAACCCGAAAGGGAAGCGGCGAGTGGGACGTCCAGGGGGGAAATGGAGGAGATCGTGTGAAGAGGAGTTGAAACAGTATGGATTAACATGGACGCAGGTGAAAAGTACAGCAGAAGACAGAAGCAAGTGGAGGCGTGCAGTTGAAGCCCTATGTTCCACAAGGAACCCAAGGGAACAATAATAATAAGGTTTTGTCTAATGTGACCTTATTTACCATCGTATATATAATATATATATATATATATATATATGGATGGTTTATGTTCATTAGGATAAGCTCTAACTCGAATATTGTGAAATTGATATTAACAATAATAATAATAAGGAAGAAGAGATGCATAAAACCAGGAAAGAAGGTCATTGCGGTAAGCTCCTTCGACCAACTATTCTCCTTACTAGTATGATTCACTTTCTTTCAAGAAATTAGAGAAGAATAGAAGTAACTTGACATGTGTTGTAAGAGGAAAAAGAAGAACAACAACAACAAGAGCAACGACAAAAAAGGGAGAACAAACCTCAGTATAAATAGCAAATGACGAGTGAAAACAGGTCAAACATGATTATAATGAATAATCTTCATTTTAGGAAAAGAGAAAAAAGAGAAAGAATGAATGAATGAAAGGGAGAAAGGAAAACTGAGGACACACAAGGAAGACAACAAAGTCAAGCTTACAAAGTTGCTATATTTAGTAGTTGATATCAATGCACAGATAGATAGTATAGATAGATAGATAGAATAACACAGCATTCATTATATCTGTGTGCATATATTATTTAGTTGTCATCAAAGCTAGAACAGGAGAGTATTTGATGGAAGGTATTTGTACAAATCCTGACCTCTTCTAGAGACATTTTTTGTCTACTATCCCCTAAAAGACTTACCCATACTGTCTTATTTTTGTCCTATTTTATTAAGGTTATTGTTAGATTTCAGTCACCTGGAACAGACTTCTCATTTACGAAGCCTAAACTGAAGTAGGTGAGTGGTTGGGTGATGGGCATTGGTTCGAACCCGTAGCCCATTAGCTGAAAGTTAATCATCTAAACCAATGAATCTCATTCCCAAAGCCTTCATTCCTTCCAGTTGACCATGTGATATATTTTTGGTGCTTTTGAATGTTCAGTTATTTCAAAGTATTTCCCACAGATTTATTTATTATCTTGTGATTTAGGTCATTTCAGGACAGTCTGGTGAATGGTGTTCCCTATTCAGGACCCGTTAGTCGGATGTAACTGCTATTCCTCCAGTGAGTGATCGTGTCCCGACTGAGACTTGAACCCACCAAACCATTTACGCTGCAACGAATATCACTTCTTGTGCAATAGCCTTCAATTATTATTTATTAAAGTCAAATAGAACAAAATACACAACCTGGATCCCCCTGTTAATCACCATCCACTAAATAACATCATATTAACACCTCCAGATATCATCAAAGAGTCCGTACAAAGATCTTATATTTCAACAGACGCCAAACATTTCATTCCAACCAAACAACCAACCAACAGGAAAAAAGAAGTTGGCTAAAATTCTTTGGATGGCAGTTCACTGAAATTTATCAAATGTATCTAGAATTAATTCAGATATTACTTCAATTTCTTCCATCAGATTTGCAAGGAACTGTCATAAACTCCTGTATCCTTTCACTACAGTTAAAACTGCACTTAATAACTTAACATTTAGGAAAGTTAATACAGTGTCTCAAAATATTACTGTTAAAATTTTCAGGTTCTGAATTTCATTTCAATCACAGATTGACTGTAAGTGTAATTATATTCTTAACTTCACCATAGAATAAAGTACAACAGCTTAGTGTTAAGACCTCGGTCCTCTGCACTGAGAGATAGTTTTCCTTGGAAGGTCTAAACACGCCACATTTTAAATTGTTTATAAAAAAGAATCTAGGTCCACTCTTTGATGATGTATTCAACGGACATATACATATCCTCAAATTGAATTAGAATTAGATATAACAACCAGAACCTTGTTTTTGGTCGCATGTCATAACCCAGTCCATAGAATTTAAAGGGGTTAATAATTTTGAAGGCTTGAATAAAGAAAGAACGAATATATTTGCAGGATTATATGAGCTCATTTTACTTCATGGGTTCCTCTTCAACTGTATACATCCTAAACAAAATCATTTATAAGTTGAGAAATTTCTGAACCTACTTTTTACTACTTTTGGATTTATGCTGCCTATAATTTCTATTAGTTAGTTAGTTAGTTAGTTAGTTAGTTAGTTAGTTAGTTAGTTAGTTAGTTAGTTAGTTAGTTAGTTAGTTAGTTAGTTAGTTAGTTAGTTAGTTAGTTAGTTAGTTAGTTAGTTAGTTAGTTAGTTAGTTAGTTAGTTAGTTAGTTAGTTAGTTAGTTAGTTAGTTAGTTAGTTAGTTAGTTAGTTAGTTAGTTAGTTAGTTAGTTAGTTAGTTAGTTAGTTAGTTAGTTAGTTAGTTAGTTAGTTAGTTAGTTAGTTAGTTAGTTAGTTAGTTAGTTAGTTAGTTAGTTAGTTAGTTAGTTAGTTAGTTAGTTAGTTAGTTAGTTAGTTAGTTAGTTAGTTAGTTAGTTAGTTAGTTAGTTAGTTAGTTAGTTAGTTAGTTAGTTAGTTAGTTAGTTAGTTAGTTAGTTAGTTAGTTAGTTAGTTAGTTAGTTAGTTAGTTAGTTAGTTAGTTAGTTAGTTAGTTAGTTAGTTAGTTAGTTAGTTAGTTAGTTAGTTAGTTAGTTAGTTAGTTAGTTAGTTAGTTAGTTAGTTAGTTAGTTAGTTAGTTAGTTAGTTAGTTAGTTAGTTAGTTAGTTAGTTAGTTAGTTAGTTAGTTAGTTAGTTAGTTAGTTAGTTAGTTAGTTAGTTAGTTAGTTAGTTAGTTAGTTAGTTAGTTAGTTAGTTAGTTAGTTAGTTAGTTAGTTAGTTAGTTAGTTAGTTAGTTAGTTAGTTAGTTAGTTAGTTAGTTAGTTAGTTAGTTAGTTAGTTAGTTAGTTAGTTAGTTAGTTAGTTAGTTAGTTAGATAACGAAACAAACCAGACTTAGGTTTAGTTCTTATTGGTTCTTATCTGCAATCTGCAAATGACTAATTTCCCTTCGAAGAGTCAGTCTTACTTCTGCACCAAAAGACAAATGACCTCCAATAGGACTGTATTGCATACAGACTTGAGTCACTAGATGCGTAATTAATATCTTATCTCTAGTCTTTTTGCAAGTCGTAATGCTGATCGCCTTCAACCAACTAAAATAGACTCAAAGTTCGACGGAATGATTGACGAGCTTGCTGATCGAACTGAAAACTTGACTGATACGGTTCAATCAACACAAACACTAAAGACGAGAAACAGGAAATTGGTTACACCCTAGCAACCAATATATATATATATATATATATATATATGAATTACTGAACCTGGTACTATTTGAATTAGTCTCACAAATCGAATGAAAACAAAATAACTTATTCTACAAGAAATTGGTCATCACTACAATAATTAGCACTTCAAATACACAGACACACAAACACACACACATTCGGATCAGTTTGTAATCAATAATGAATGGATCGCATATGAAGCAGAAGATACTGACTGACGCCCCTTTCTCTCTCTCTCTCGAACAATAAAATACCAAAACGTAAAGCAAATTTTTGAAATTAAAGAGGGAGAGAGGAAAAAATATATAAGTAAATAAATAAATAAGCAAATAAATTCCTTGAATTAAAACAAAAATTTGTTTCAATTGTAAGGAAGGCAGAAATACGGGAATCAATCGATGAATGAGCTAGTTTTCGGATGAAACAACTGTATAGTGATAAAATATTTTTTGATTTGAATAGAAGGAACTATACATATAGATGCATATATATATATATATATATAGAGAGAGAGAGAGAGAGAGAGAACCGAATTAGATACCGAAATAAGAAAGATCACACACACAAACACGCACACTCACACATGCACACGCGAGGTTGAAAAGAAAATGAGGCAGGCGAGTGGAGTGAAATCAACAACAACAACAAGAAATAGTGAAGCGAATAAGCAAAACAGGAAAAAAAAGAATTTAGGGAATTTAGGTGTGGACCTGAATGTAGACATTTTATAGAGGTTTTTTTCGCTCCTATTTTTTACACATGATCTGCATGTGTATGTATGTGTGTGCGTGTGTGCGCGCGTGTATTCTGTATGTGATACACCATGTAATTCTGTTTGTGTTGATCAAAATTTTGTGCCTGTTGTATATATACTTCCTTCTCTTTTATAACCATATGTTCAAATGGAGAAAAGTTTAGATAATTAAACTGTTTTATATATTTAAATAAAACTGAGAAAAAAAAGAATTTTTTTATCTGAAGAATTCTTGTTAGATGGAAGGAATCAATTGAAGTGAATCTCTTATCTTTCTTTCGTTTTTGTTCCTATAAACTCCCAGTGGAACATAGGGCGGCTTCAAGCTACAGGCTTGAAGTTTGGGTAGCAGTGGTGTTCACTTTTACAGGATGGGGTTGCTGCTAGACTCATTCATGCTCAACCTTCCCTCTTTACCAGTCTTATTACTGGCCTAGCAAGGTAAGGGAGGAGTGCGTCGTCGGCCGGGGATCGAATCCCGAACCACATGGGGCGTGGGTGGCAAGCATTCTACCTCTGTGCCACCGATGCACCGAAGTGAATCTCTACTTTACCAACATATATATTAACCGATTCCAGCAGCAACGGGACACTCTGACAGGTGGGCACCCAACCAACTAACCAACAACTTATCACCCGATAAATATGCAGAAGGAAATACAGACGGATAGGCGATATACTGAGGCGACCATTAAGCGACATCACCCATAAGGCAATTGAATCCAAGCCGAATGAATCCAAAGATACCATGACGAAAATCATGTGAGTAGGTCGTAAAGCCAGTTGAAAGGGATAGCAGAAAACTGAGTACCATACGAATGTACTGTTAAAGTCTTATGTTCCATTAGGAAGGCAATCAATGAATACAAACTTCACACACTCTGAGGAATTAAGCTCTATGTTATTCAACGATGTAGTTCCTTACCAGATCATTATGTGATGTATATAAAAATCAGCCTATTGTAATAATTTGTCGATCCATATATTGGTTAATGAATGAAATTCACTAAAACTGTTTGTTTTTAGTAAACTACTTTAACCGAATTTTCCTGAGGTAAATATTATTCAAGAATAGACAGCATTTGCATAAAATCACTGACAGTGAAAGAGAAGTATACACCTATTTCACCTCACTTTGCAGATGTTTAGCAATTCCCATTCACAATATCAGGTGACATAGAATAGAAGAATGTGAATTTGTTTACCGTTGTGCGTTAGTGAAGATTACTCTTGAGTTTATTAACTAAGTCGGTATTTTAGCTAGGTAGACAGCTAGAAAACCAGCAGGACTAACTTGCCTTAAGATATAAGAAAATCGTTTGATCCTCATTTGTTTTTAGAAGCTCAGCTGACAGACAGTCAAATGTAATTCTCAAGAGTTAGTTTGATGACGGAATGATTATGGAAACCAGAGAATACTAGACAACTGTTTCGTTTCAGCTTAGGACTCCTCAGTAGTACGCATCCTCAGGGGGTTCGGACTACGAACCTTTCAGTCAGAAGGCAAGCACGTAGACCATCAAGTCACTGGGACCCGATCCAATTGACAAATCATGAATCCCAACTTCTATTAATTCGTGATTTTAATGCGACTGGCACCAGCCAATGTCGTCGGTGAGTATTTGTCATCACTCCCAACCAGGTGAGCCTCACTGGTCACAACTTACCACTAAAACTTCAGGCAATTTCATTGCATGGCCAGTCACTGGAGAGCATCAGATTAATTTTGAAGAGTTAATTTACATGGAACTGATTTATTTCGCTAACTGACATCAATCCGTAATGAAATCTTTAAACAAATAAAGCCCTTTCTCAAATACTCAAGTTATATTGGTTGTTGTTTAGCTAGCTAAACACAATAGAAATAAAAGCTTTCCATGACCACTGAAAAGCATTTTTCATGTAGGTGGGTCAGAATAGTTCAGTCGTAACGTCACTGATCTCAGCACTGAGTGACAGGGATTCGAATCACCCGAATGTTACTAGTTGTAGGTATATCTTGCTGATGGTAGACAATAAACGCAAAATATAAGTTCAGGGTTTAAATGCAAATTGCCTCCAACCACTTCACACCGAAATTAAGTTGAATTGACGTTATATAAATACGAAAGTGAATCAGAAAATAATACGGGTTACTTGAAATCCTTTTTAAGTTTAGAGTACATTATTATCAGTAGTAGTATTACTGTTTTCTTTAGTTCCTAGAGGTACGCAAGGCTTCATCCTCACGCCTACATTGTGTTCGGTTCTCTACCAACCTTTTCATCTGGTTCCACGTCTGCACACATGCTTTCATCTCCTCTTCACATGATCTCCTTCATGTCACTCTCCCACTGACGACCAACAAACTCGCCGCTTCCTATTCTAGTTCCACTCCAGCGATGGTATGGCGTGTAAGGTCACTTGATGGTTTCCTCAGAGTATGGCCAATCTATCTCCATTTCTTCCTGCATATTTGTTTCACAATCGGTTCCTGGTTGGTTCGCTCCCAGAGATCTTTGTTGCTGATCTTTTCCGGCCAGCCATCTTATCTTGAGTGAAGACAGCTGTTTATGAAAGTCTGTAGTTTGTTCGAAGTGCCCTTCTTGACGAGGCGTCAATTCTCTTGTCCGTATAGTAGCACTGACTTCACATTGGAGTTGAAAATCCAGATCTTATTTTTTGTTCTGAGTTCTGCTGACCTCCACACAGACTTGGGAGAAATGAAAGCTTGCCTTGCTTTCCCTATCCTCGCCTTGATATCCTCGTCAGTTCCACCTGCAGTTGAATAGATGCTTCCCAGGTAGGTAGGTAGGTGAATGAGGTTGCTTTTTTGACATTTCTCCCATTTATGCTGATTGTTGTCTGTTGTTGTTATTGTTGCTGTTGGCCAGGAATCTCCATCACCTCTGTTTTCTCTATGTTCACCTGAAGGAAGTCCTATCTTTCATGCTTCATCTCACAGCTTTTTGCTTTTCACTTGCATATATCATATATACACATAAACTTTTGATGGATAAAAGTATCTCAGAAATCAGTCACATCGATCACTTATTCCCACCAGCTAAAATGTGGTGGTCCAAATTTAAATGATCGCCTGACTCCTTAATGATTGAACCCCTTATAATGCTAATATGACGACTGAATCAATCTTCAAACTAACAAACTAGTTCGGTACATCAAAGTAAATGTTTTTGCAATCTTCTTACGCCATGATAAAAAGTGACTAAGTAACATAAGGCCCATGTTTTAAGACTCAACTATAATAATGGACATTTTTTCATTCCTTCAAGTTCCCAGTGGAACATAGGGATTCAAGCTACAGGCTTCAAGTTTCGGTAGCAGTGGCGTTTACTTTTACAGGATGGGGTTACTAGTCTCATTCATGCTCAACCTGACCTCTTTACCAGTTTTATTACTTGCTTAGAGAGGTAAGGGAGGAGTGCGTCTCCTGGGGATCGAACCCCGAACCACATGGGGCGTGGTTGGTGAGCATTCTACCACTGTGCCAACGACGCATAAAGAAATACGAACTACGCCATTCACCAATCAAGTCATTTTCACTATTGAGTGGATCACATTTATCCAATGAGCATTTTTGGTAACATACTGTGAGAACATTATTGCTGTCGCTTACTACTCATATCAGTAGTAAGTGTTTGACTTAGATTAAAGTTATTCAACTAGCTTATGTCAACAATAAGATTGCTGTTTTTACTGACTTTCGGATTATTTAACCTTATTTACTTATTGAACAGTCCATGTTAAAATTTTGCATGAAATGTGAATTATCATACAAGTAAAATCACAAACTGTAAGATTTAATGGGGAATTAACAATTACGTAATAAGTTATTAGTCATGGACAATTGAAAGAATCTGTAAGTAGAATATGAACAATAATTTTCAGGGGTTGATATCAGTTAGAGGT
This sequence comes from Trichobilharzia szidati, assembly GCA_944472155.2. Lineage (NCBI taxonomy): Eukaryota > Metazoa > Platyhelminthes > Trematoda > Strigeidida > Schistosomatidae > Trichobilharzia > Trichobilharzia szidati. The sequence goes on along the minus strand of OX235276.1, from coordinate 43,935,215 downwards.
GCTGAGTTCGAACCCCAGTGGGTGCCTACTGCCCAAAAGAGGATTAAGCAGCTGTCCAATGCTCCAGTGCTGGTTTTCAATGCTTCTCTAACTGATATCAATCCGTGGTCAAACTCGTAAAAAACACACATCTAATCCTTACAAGCCAATTCCTGAAAATTAATCTGTCTCTCACTAGTGACTTGTTACAGGACTGAATTTCCTGGAGTTCTAGGAAGTAGTCGTGACCAGTGAGGTTCATCCAGTCAAGTGTGAGGATGGATGTCCCACCGATGACAGTGGTTGATGTTCGCGCTAAAATCACGAATTGGTAGAAGTTAGAATTCATGAACTGGCCACTGAATGGGGTCGCAGTGGCTGAATGGTCTACAAGCTTGCCTTGTAACCGGAAGCCTGTGGGTTTGAACCGTCGCAGTGAGTGCTTACTTCCAATTATGCCCAAACTAGGTGGATGGAACAGGTGTTCAGTACTCCCGTGCTGGTTTTCAATAGTTCAATCCGTGGTCAAACTCGTAAAAACTAATAATGATAATAAACTGTGAAACCAAAATTAAAATATTCAACCGTAGCACAGCATGATACTAACAATAAAGTTACCAGTACCAATAAAAATAGAATTAATATTTATAGTTTTCCGGTGTCACCGGGAGAGATAACTATTCTAGGTCAGTAGTGAAGGTCATGGGAGGGAGAGGGATTAAACAGATGTTTTCCGCGGCCAAAGACTTGGCTTAACATTTTCTATGGCGACAGTCTCGGATATGCTTAGTTCTCGAAGGTGTACCAATCTAGAGAATTCGTATAGAATTGTAAAGGCGGAAATTTTATCAATCTTATGAACCGTAACCACGTGTGGTAGTGTGGAAATCCTGATGGCCTTTACGACTCCTTTACGTTTTGAGAAGGCTCTCGGTATCGATTTTATTCTTATGCAAGATAAAGAAAGGCATCACCCATTGATCTACAGTAGAACGAGAGTTCGCTAATTACAATTTTCAGTGGACGATTCTCTAATTTTGTCAACAAAAAAACACAATGAATAAGAGAGGACCTGGTGGGGAGGGCCTATTGCTACACCCTCCCTAGTTATTAGTATCAATACTCTGCAGGGGGAAAGTAGTTTAAGGCCATGGGAGTTAAAGGGGACTAGACAAACAGCTTCTCTATATACAGTTCAGGGTTTGGCTTGTGTATAACAGGAGATTCTCCTATGGACAAAAGATGTCACCGGAAGCCCCTCGACCAACTTGGTCTTACCTTCCGTAGCGCTTTAATGGATTTTTTCCTTTAATGCTATTAATGATTTATAAGAACAAGGTGGGTAAGAAATTCGTATTTTTGTTACCGAATAACATTAACAATTGACCCTTTATAAGCATTTCTGTGACCTTTCCGAAAGCTATGTAACTGTACAGCTGTGAGGTGAAGTTGTGAAAAGAATATTCTTTACTGACCTATGTCTTTTGCAGCAGAAAAAGAACAAACATTGGTGCAGAATAACATAGACCTAGTTGATTTTGTTGGTTCTCATAATCTGCGTACAATAATAAGTCAGTGTAAAATTGTAACCTAGTTTCGTCTATCAGCAGGCCTACTGTTAGAGCATCATAGTGAAATAAAGCATCAGGATCACAAGGTAGCCGAAGTATTATAGTATATATATATCTTGTTAGAAAGAAGTTTCTCGAAAAATCAATTGACAAATTTGTTCTTAAGGTAGTAATAAACATTAGTAATGACTACGTAGTTAGATAAGAGAAGATCAAAAGTTGATATGCGAGAGGTCAGATGAAGAGATGATGATGTAATATGGTGAGTAGAACTCAGAAGGTCAAGAAGAATTATTACTTATGGAAGTCAAATGGAAAATAGAGGGGATGAATCACCAGGGTAGCTAAAGTTCAACGACAGATTCCTTTTGGACACAAAGATCAGGTTTCAGCTGTTTTTACTGTGATCACCTCAGCAAAGCTAAGAAGACTTGAGCTATTTTGTGTGTAAATTATTTTGAATAATCCTACCGTGTCTACTCGATGTCCTGTGTCTATCAGGTGCATTTGGTGACTGAAGAGCTTAAACTGTTTGTCACCTTTAACCAGAAGCTCCTTGGTACGTATTCGAAGAATCTTATTTAGGACCTTCTTTCTGTTCTTCCAATGTAACTACTCCCACAGTCAAATTTGAATTGGTATACACAGTTAGAAGTAACAAATGAGGGATACCTGTCAACCTTTTCTAAAATTCATGTCACAAGAGCATTTTTCATACTTCAAATGAAAACTCAAATGTATCATAAACAATAAAGACTACGAGAATTTAGTTGAAACATCCCGAAAATGCTTGAGAAACTACTTAAGAAGAAATTCAAGGAACATGCGTATATGGGGATTCAACAAGTTGATGGAAGTAAGCAATAACTCAGAAAAAAACAAATACGTTCAGTTTCATCAGTAGCGTGTGTACTCACAATCCAGTATATATCAGTATCGAGGCTTATAAAATTCAAATCTCCCTGTAAGATCATTATTACTCCATTGCTTAGCAAGTTTTCCTCAAATTCTGTCAATTTACAATTCAGCGTGACCATAATATAATGTTGTCATAGTGTACGTAGCATCGTATACGATTGGTAACATTAGATATATCTTCTGGTCAGATTTTCAAAGACTCTATTTGAAAAATGTGCAGTTAAATGGTCAGCTTCATCCGGGTCGTTAAAAATGGCCTTAAACTTAGACTTTCCAAGGAACATAAAAAGCTACAAGGTGTATTTTCAGTTCTTCTTGGTCTTCAGCGTTTCGATAGCCTATTCAAGGTAATAATGACATCTAGAACAAGACATTTTAGTGAAAAATATTGTTTTCAATTCGATCTCATCAGGCTTAACTCTAATATACATAACTTAACAAATAAAATTCAAATATAAACTAATCATAGTGTTTTGTCTATAGGATAATAAGATTGTGCATATAAATTGTGCAATTAGTCATAATAGTAGTAATGACAATAATAATAATGGTTCCATCAATAATAAGGGTATAAATTGAGACGATCCGTCATGGCAAGAATAACGAAAAGCGGCATGACTAAACAAACAAATGTTCAGTTAGACGTAGTAGTCGATAAAGGCTAAGAAAAACAAATAGACCGATTAAGCAATGCTAGATTGTTAGGGAGTGCGTCGGTAGCACAGCGGTAGAATGCTCGCCGATCACTCAGGTGATCCAGGGTTCGATCCTTGGCCAACGCACTCTTTTACCTCGCTAAGCTAGTGGTAAGACTGGTAAAGAAGGAAGGTTGGGCATGAGACTAACAAACCCAACCTGTGAAAATAATCACCACTGCTACCGAAACTTCAAGACTCTATCTTGAAGCCCTTTGTTCCAATGGGAACGTAAAGGAATAAAAAACAGATTGTTAGGGAAGTAATTTTGCTGTGTTGTAATGAAGATGTGATAAGATTAAGGAGTGATAAGAGAGGGGTTGAAAATATAAGTAAGAGGTGTTAGTGACATCATCACCAGTTGCTGAGGTTTTAATTCGTCAAATAAGGCATAAAGGATGTACGAACGTCTCTTGCGTGCATAGTCTAGGCTTAATAGTTCTAGTAGCTATCGCCTCAGATATATATCATAAGCGAATGAGGAGTCCATTGGAAGGATTCGGCTGAATGTGAATAGAGCGAGCTGTGGATGATTTTTGTCTGTCGTTTGCCAAACCACGATGGGAGATGTTCAGTAACACGTTGGCCAAGCTGTCTTGTTGTGGTACGCCCAACATTAAAACGTATTTTATTTATTTCCCTTACAATCTAGCATTACGTAATCGGTTTATTTGTTTTTCTTAGCCTTTATCGACTACTAAGTCTACCTGAACATTCGTTTGTTTAATCATACTGTTTTTCATTATTCTTGTTATCACTAATCACCTCACTTTTTTAACCTCGTTATTGAATTTTTTTTCCTTCACGTTCCCCAGTGGAACATAGGGCTTCAAGCTAGTGGCTTGAAGTTTCTGTAGCAGTGCTTATTTTACAGGATGGGGTTGCTAGCCTCATGCCCAACCTTTCCTCTTTACCAGAATTATTTCTGACTTAGCGAGGTAAAGGAGTGTGTCGGCCGGGGATCGAACTCCGTTACTGATAGAACCATTATTATTGTCATTACTACTATTATGACTAATTGCACAATTTATATTCGCTATCTTATTATCCCACAGACAAAACACCATGATTGGTTTATATTTGAATTTTTATTTGTAAAGTTATGTAGGTATATTAGAGTTAAGCCTGATGAGATCTAATCGAAAACAATATTGTTCGCTTAAATGTGTTGTTCTAAATTTTACTATGGGAATATTTAATGTAATGAAACCACCTTCACTATCTCAAATTGTAAAAAATAGGCTCCATGAATCATTCAAACACAATTGGTTAGTTCTGAACTTCAGAACAACAACCATGATGTTTAGTTCATAGTTGTAATTCACAAGAGAAGGATCTAGAACCAGTAACATACATATTCTCTCTTTTAAGCCATTTCAAGATATAATATTTACTAGTATAAATTACAGAATTCTCCCACACTCTTGACAACTAACAATCATATGCGTCAAAGTCAAAAAAGTGGTTAACATAATATTCATCTAACTCCGGAATACTTTATTTTGCCTTCGACTTGCACTGATGATAATGTCTAGGATGACAATGACACATTTATCAACAAAATAACGTAACTTCAACGCCTATACCCTAGGCTACGACTGTCACACACCACTCTTAATACAAGTCTCCTCATACATGGAATCGCTTTTTTTCGCACTTATAATTGATAATATGTTCAGGAAATAATATTTCTATCGCTAAAATATACTGATAGAATGTGTAATAGATAATTCTAGTTGCGTGTAAGTGAAACGGGGAGCGAAATAGGTGTACAGACTGCAGTTTTGGGAACAATTCACGGATTTCTTCGTATTAAACAGAAGAGACTACGCATTCGCTGCATCTACTGAACACATAAGAATAGTATAGAATGAATTAGTCGGTTTTTTACTGGAGATTCGATTGATTTTAAGACGAGTTATGTCACAAACCGACAATGAAGTAAGAATATTTAGGCTGGCTCCTGAGGATTCAGGTCCTAGTGGCTGGATGACCTATGAGCTTGCCTTGTAAGTTGAAGGTCCTGATAGTGAAATCCAATTGGTGCATGCTGCTGATGAGTCCCAAATCAGGACGAAATGGCCATGCAGTGCTCCCCTGTGGTTTTCAATGGTTCTCTAACTGAGATATCATTCTCAGGTCAAACTTGACATAATCAGGAAACTATTTAAAATCAAGGAGAATTGAACAAAAATGTTTTTCCTAGTTTTAAACTAATCAGCAGTCTGCATGCATGATTCCACAACAAGCACATTATTCTCCAACCGGTTTCTTTTCATTTAATGCATTCTAAGTGTAACATAGACATTCAAAATGCTTTGGAAGTTTCTGAAGTGTTCAATAGTGTCTATTACGAGTTGAGGTTGCTTTCCCCACATCCAACCTTCTTTCCTTTCTAGGCTTACTATAGAAAACTACGCAAGGTTTAAGAGTAAGCCAGCCAAGAATCGAACGCAGACCACAAATAAGGTTGGCGTGCTCTCTAAAATTGAACCAGTGATACATTCTCGCATAACATGACACAGTGACTAGTTTTCAACAGAATCGAAAACACTATAAGCCTAGCACTACATACATTATTGTCTTGTGATGCAACCACTTGAATGGCTTCTCCTGTAGTGGACCTATCAATGAGGCAACACTAAAATCTAGAGGTTTCGACTTGTAAATTCGAAAACCAGCAAGATGGAGAATGCTATCCAACAACCACTTGTATTTCTACACACTTGGCAATCAGCCACAATAGTTGTACGTGTATCTGACAGACCAGAGTTACTTTAGGCACTTTCTTTTAATTCCTTGACGTTCCCAGTGGAACATAGGGCTTCAGACTAGTAGCTTGATGTTTCTGTAGCAGAGTTTGTTTTTACGGGATGGAGTTGCTGGCTTCATGCCCAATCTTTCCTCTTTACCAGTCTTATTACTGGCTTAGTGAGGTAAGGGAGGATTGCGTCGGTCGGGGACCGAACCCCGGACCATGTGCATAGTCCGCGAGCGTTCTAACCGCTGTGCCATCAACGCACTACCTTAAGCATACTGATCAGAAACTTGGCCAGCGTGTCACGAAAAGGATTCGCAACACTCCACTGCAGACTTTCATCAACAGCTTCCCGCTTCGCTGGCTCCATACTGACGATCAAATGGCCGGAAAGAATTAAGAACAAGAAACTCTGGGATCAAACCAACCAGTAGCCGGTCGCTCGGCAAATATATAGGAGAAAATGGAGATGGATAGGGTATACATTGAGGAAGCCGTCGAATAACGTCGCACGCCAGGCTATCGCTCTAGTGGGATCTCAATGGGAAACGACGAGTTAGTCGTCGGTGCGACGGTGACATGGAGAAAATTGTGTGGCGAGGAAGAGATGAGAGAGTTTGGTCAACCGTGGAGCCAGCTGAAGAGGACGGCAGAAAACAGAACAAAGTGGAAATGTGTTGTTGAAGCCCTATGTTCCACTCGGAACGCAAGGAAACAATAATAATAACGGGAAAGCTCGACAGGAGAGAACTGACTTGAAAAGAAATTGTATGTGAAGGGTAAAATCATTTCATAAATAATTAAATAGGTAAATTAGAAGATTATTAATGAGTTTAGTACAGCATATGAAACTGAAAGCAAAAAGTAACCAACATCTAACTGCTGGAGTGGAAGAAGAAGATTAACCACACAGAAACTTCTATATACAGAAGTCAGATAGTCAGATTACTCTATCACTACTCTGATAATTAGGCGCCAGCGTTTTGCTTCTATCTTTTATTGCATCACAATTATTTTGATTTCACTAATTCAGTCAAAATCAACATTTAGTTTTCTGATTTACTTAGGTATTTGTTTATGTCATAATTTTACTTACTTCTGCTTACCAGTCACTTTCTACTCCCAGTCTCACCTCTGACTTAACTTGTAATGACGACTTCAGTGTCAACTATATTTTGTATTTTTTTTATTCCTTCACGTTCCCAGTGGAATATAGGGCTTCAAGCTAGAGCTTTGAAGTTTCTGTAGCAGTGTTTATTTTTACGGGATGGGGTTGCTAGCCTCAGGCTCAACCTTCCCTCTTTACCAGCTTCATTACTGGCTTAACGAGGTAAAGTAGTGCGCCGGCCTGGGATCGAACCCCGGACCATGCGCATGGTCGGCAAGCGTCCTAGCCGCTGTGCCACTCTTGGGTTTCGGGTGGAACATAGGGCTTCAACAACACATCTCCATTTTGTTCTATTTCCTTCCATCCTCTTCAGCTGGGTGCACGACTACCTACAATCTCTCATCTCCTCCTTGCCACACGATCTCCTCCATGTCATACTCGGACCACCCAGTTGTCGCTTCCTACTGACATTTCACTCAAGTGGTGACCTGCATTGTGCGCGATGTCATTCGACGGCCTCCTCAGTGAAGTATGCCCAATCTATCTCCATTTTCTCCTACATATTTGCTGAGGAATCGGCTCTTGGTTGATCGCTTCCAGCCAGAGTTTCTTGTTGCCAATTATTTCTGGTCGGCTGGTCATTTGATCTTCAGTATGGAGCCAGTGAAGCGGGCAGCTGTTGATAAAAGTCTGCAGTGGTGTACTGGAAATCCTTTTCGTGACACGCACTGTAAATTGCTGACCCGTATAGAAGGATAGACTTGACATCGGTGCTGAAAATCCGAATCTTGTTCCTTATTTTGAGTGCAGAAGATTTCCAAACAGGTTTCAGGTTGATGAAGGCGTATCTTGCCTTTTCGATTCTGACTTTGACATCTTCGTCCGTTCTGCCTGTAGTTGAAACGATGCTTCCTAGCTAAGTGAAGGAGGGAACCTCTGTTAAATCTCTCTTTTTGATAGTGACTTTTACTGGTTGTTGTTGGTGGTGTTGGTTGATTATCTTCATCACCTCTGTCTTCCATGTGTTCACCTGCAGTCCTGTTTTCGCTGCCACCCTCTTCAGGCAGTTTGTTAGTTATCACCTGCAAGTCTTGGAGTTTGTGTGACATTAGACATATATCATCCACGCGCGAAATCCAAATCTTCTAGGGTCTTCTTACTGGTGGTCCAGCGTATTCCTGTCTCCTCGCTCCCCACAGTCTGACGGATAATCCAGTCAACCACAATTTAGAACATCATCGGTAGTAATAGACAACCTTGTCTTACACCTGTATGCGCTTCGAACTCCTCACTGGGTTTTCCGTTGTCAATCCCTTGACACGTGGCATTGTCAAATAGCTGTTGAATGGGGTTGATAAAGACTTGGGCACCGCACGCCGTAGTGTTGAAGTAGTTTCCATTAGTATGCTAAGAATTATTCAATGCTTTTGGAGTTGAAATCATTTTCTAAATTTGCTACATATCTGCATTTATTTATAATAATTTAACCTGATATACACTGAACTCATTATCTGGAACAATATTCTGATTTTGAACACTGATGTCAAGTTAGTACTTCTCTACGGTTCAGAGACTCGGCACGTCGTAGATAGCATTTCCAACAGGCTACTGAAGACTCTCATCGACACCTGCTGCCTTCTTTGGATCAATACTAAAGATCAGATGATCTGACAGAAAAGATAAGTAACAAGAGATCCTGACAACGAACCAGTCAAAGACCTGTTGCCCAACAAATTTTCAGAAGGAAGTGAAGATGGGTCACTGAGCTGACCGCAAGTGACATGACGCGCCAGGCCCTCAAGTGGTACCCAAATGAGGAAGCAAGGTACAGAAGAGAACATGTAGGAGGAAAGAAGAGCCTATGGGCGATCACGCAGACTGCAAATAGTAGGATAAAATGGAGATTTGCTTGTTGGATAATACTCACATCAACTAGTAGTCTTTGCCAGTCAGACAGAAGTGATCTAAACAGTGAGTAACAGTTTCTCTGGTTTGGATCTGTGCTAATAGACAGTGCATTTGGAAAACACAAAAGATTGAGCGAAGAAATATTTACTTTTCAATTAGATCCTCTTCTCTGGCTCTACTCTAATTGAAAAGTAAATATTTCTTCGCTCAATCTTTTGTGTTTTCCAAATGTCTAAATGGGGATATTTTCTATATTGAAATAGACAGTGCCTCAGGGTTTATTCAACCCAGAAATCCAAATTCGGGATGATTAACTTGGCAAGCTGGTAATACATCGGACTGAATTCACAATTTGAGAAGTGTTAATTGCCATAGTTGGAGATGGAAATTCACCATATCTGGGAAGTGAAAGTACTCAGATCACAAAAATTATATATGATCTGATTGATACAATAAGTGGTTTCCAAGAAAACATAACTACTGTACAATTTATGATATCAAACAGATCAGAAATTTTTTTGATTTGAGTAATTTCCCTTACGAAAGGAAACAATATTGATTTTTCGCCAAGAAATGTATGATTTAAATACTTCCAGGTTCTTTATCTCTCTGATAACTCACTGTTCCCAGTTTGACGACAGATTGAATCACTGGAAGCTAGAGAGTACTAGAAAGGTGTTTCGTCCTAGTTCGGGACTCATCAGAAGTACGCCCCCTTCGGGGTTTGAACCCAAGATCTTCATGGTACAAGGCGAGCTCGTAGACCATTCATCCACTGGCACCCAACTGATGCTAACTAGTGAGTGGCTACAGGAAGAAGTCTTCTGGAGTCTTAGTGAGAAGTAGTGACCAGTGGGGCTCGCCCAGTCGGCAGTGAAGACAGATACACGCCACAGATGGCACTGGTTGGTACCAGTCTCGCTAGAATCATGAATCGGTAGAGGTTAGAATTAATAAAATGGCCATTGAATATTTATTGGTCTACGAGCATGCCTTGTAACGGGAAGGTCCTGGATTCGCACCCCAGTGGATGCACACCGTACTTTGGATGAGTCCCAGACTCGGATGAAACAGTTGGTTGTCCAGTGCTCCCTGGTTTCCAACGGTCCTCTGACTGATCTCAACCCGTGATTAAAAACCTGAGACAAATCAAATCTTTACAAAGTAACTCATGATAAAGCAATTTTTCATCATAGGGGTTCAACTAAAGTGTAATCCCTTACAATCCTAATTTTTAATCTATCATACACCTACCAACCCTCCTCTGAACTTGACCTATAAAACATTTTCATGTTCTGTTCTGTTATAGTTGACTCATTACAGTTTATTCATTAGTCACATATCTTATATGCGTGATATTCAGCTGAGGAGTTCTACGGAGATTTGATAAATTCATTATATCCTAATTTCAAGTGTTCGTTTGTAGGGATTTGATTTGATTGGTTACAGGATTTCATTATCAACTGAAATCGGTTATAGAACCATTGGAAAACCCACCAAGGAGTACTTGACAGCCAACTGTTTTGTATACCTACTTTGGAACTCTTCATCAGTACGCACTCACCTACAGGGGTCGAACCCAGTACCTACTGGTTACAAGGCGAGCTAGCTCGTAGACCATTAAGCCACTGGGATCCGATCCAATGGCCAGTCGATGAATTCCAAATTCTGCCAATTCACGACATAGCGTGACCGCTAGCCAGTGTCGTTGACGAGTCTTTGTCCTCACATCCGACCTGCTTTAGCACACTGGTCATGGCTTCCCACTGGAACCCAAGTTAACTACCTACCTGGATTAGGCCAGCTGCTAGGAAGAAACAGCTGTCCAGTACTCCCTGCAGGTTTTACAATGGTTCTTTAACCGATGTTAGCTCATTATGAAATCCTGTAACAAATCCTACTTTAATAACGTTTGTTGCTTATATCTGTTTTAAATTCATATCGGAAATAAATGTTTGTAGATACAGACATAGTTCGATATTAGATAGTTGGAGGCAATCGGTCACAGGAAGCCTTGGACCTAGGTTTCGTGCTAGTTGGCACTCCCCAGTCAGCAAGGTTTATCTGCAACCTTGAGGGAACAACTCATGTCCCTTCTGAGATTCGAACCCACGTCACCCAGTGAGTGCTGCAGTCGGGCTCACGATTGACCTTCTGTAGGACTGTAGTTGGTAGTTCATTCCGTGTACACTTTCCTTAGATGGATCTTTGAAAAAATTCATAGCTATGCAGTGTATTTTGTTTGATATACCATTCTTAATGTTATATGATACGTGACATTGGGAAGATTACGTATGTGAAGGGGAAATAAGCGATAGCAAGCGGTTGTGGAACTAGTTGAAACTGATGCCAGAGAGGTGAATAGTGGAACGAAGATGCACCCGCTGAAGCTTTATGTTCCACTGAGAACGCGACGAGTGAATAACATCAAGCTTCCTATACTTATAATCCTCTCTCTCTTCTTTTGTTGTTTTGTTTATTTATTCTCATAAGTATAAACATCTTTTAAGCTGTGTGATAATTGTTATTTTTTTTGTTGTTTTTCCCTACACCATGCTGATATCAAGAGAACATTAGATTCAATACTCTATAACATGCTCTACAACTGTCCATACTGTATCGACAATATTGTTTGAAGCAAACTCACTGTTATTGTTATTATTACTCTCACTTTGTACTTAGCATATTTTTGACTTTATTCTTACTGTAAAAGCGGACAAATTCCTCTGATTACTTTTATTTATATTTTGAGTAATATAGATGCAGTACTGTGACAAATGCTGAGAACTCCATGCTGTACTATAAGTACTGTTTTTGGAATAAAGCAGATTATTATTATTATAAAAATTTATTTATATGACGACATAGAAAAGCCTATAGTGGGAGAAGGATTCTAAATTTCGAAGTCCCAGATTTTTAGTGTTCGACAAACAAAAGCTATCTCTTTATTTTTGGTTTGTAAGGGTTAGTTATGTTTTTACGAGTTGATCACGTATTGATATCAGTTAGAGAACCATTGAAAACCAGCACTGGAGTACTGGACAGCTGTTTCATCCTAGTTTGGGAATCATCGGAAGTACGCACGCACCATTGGGGTTCGAACCCAGGACGTTCCAGTCACAAGGCAAGCTCATATACCATTCAGCTACTGGGACCCGATTCAGTGGCCAGCCCATGAATTCCAACTTCTACCAATTCGTGATTTAGCGCGACGCCAACCAATGTCGTCGGCGGAACATCCATCCTCACACGTGACAACTGGTCACGACTTCTCACTAGAACTCCAGGAAACTCCATCCTGTAGCAAGTCTTTATGGTGTAATAGTGTTCTCTGAACTGGATGATTCAGATGAGAAGCTTTCAATGTCCTAGTAGGCAATATCCTCAACTCATACTTCAATTTGAAGTCTAAAGTATGCGCTGAGGATGTAGTCTGGTAACACACTGTATGAGAGCTTCGCAACTAAACCATTCAGGTTAGAGAACACAAGTATGCCCAAAATCATCCTCCTGAGCTACTAATCTTCTCCATTATATCTAAATCTTATTAGTGGAATGGAAATGGAAGGACTTTGCCAAAAGGCAAGGATATATCACAGAACAATTATTCTTTCTCCATGGGTACCTTTATCACCAAATTCTACCAACCAGTGTCACGTACACACCACAGACCAACTACCCAATGGGATCAACAGTGGCCAGACAGACTGGAAGGTATAATAGTCAAATTAATGATCACCGATGCACATTATCGGATACCAAAAAATACAAACGGATGAAGGGACATTCAGGAAGCTATCTCAAATAATTTTAAACAGTATATTAATTAATAATTTCTATGATTCCTTCTCATTATATATATGTACGCGTAAACATTTATGAACTTTGTCAGTGAGTTCACAAATGTGAAGCAATATTATCTCAAATGTTTCTTTAAAGCTCTAATTTCCTTATCAACTAGAAAAAGCTTTGTTTAAAGCTAGTTGCAAATATTGTTAAAATCAATAAAAATGAATCTGCAGCATTGTATTCATCCACTCAAAAAGGAGAAAAGATATGCAGACACTTAATACATAGACATTTAAATATTTTTGTAAATATTGAAATTATGCAAGCAGTAGAGATGTATGTAGATTTATATAGATAGGTAGAGATAGATAGGCAGGTAGATGGATAGACAGACAGACAGGTAAGCAAGCAAACAGAAATTCAAAACAGTTGCATATTCAATATCCATCCACAGTATCCATTTATTGCCTTCCTATTACCACCACCACTACCTGTCTCTACTTATTTTCAATAATAACAAGCTAAAAGATAGCCATACACGCATATATATATATATATATATATATATATATATATATATATTGGATGTATTAACCTCCTCTTTCAAAAAGTTGATATCAAACAAAAGTATTGACGAGTATTGATTATAAATGCCAGCTTAGGTTATAAATTAATAACTTGTTACTACTTGTTGAAGATAATAATTACAATGCAGAGTAATTACAATTTCCTAGTATCAATAAATTTCCTTTATTTGTAATTAATTTGATTGGTTATGAATATTTTATCGATTGACTTGTAGCTAAACGCAGTGTGATTGGCCACACGTATATATATATATATATATATATATAGTGTTTCTTTGTCATGATATGCATTTCCTGTTAGTTTTAGTATAATTTGAATGTCAAAAAATTCCTCTTTTTGTCTTCCCCTGCCTCTCTCTCTCTCGTTCCCAGTCGCCATGTTCTCTTTATCCCGTGAATATCAGTTCATAATTTCTTTTTCGCTTACCTTATTGATTTTACTCAAACTCAAGTTTTACTTAGGACCGATATTGCAGAATCCCTTAACCTAGGCTTTGTGCTTGTCAGTATGCGTCAGTAAGGCGTATCTGCAATCTAGGCGGGATTGATGTCCCATCGAAGATTCAAACTCATGTCATGCAGTTCTGTAGTCACAGACGTTAAATCTAAGCTACTTGGGCTTACTATTGATCATAAGTTGGACTGCAATAGATACACTGATTGGTCAGTCTGCAGTAACCGATTGTGTGAACCTAGTCCTTGATGTTGGTACAAAGTGAATTACCTCCAGTTGTCTCCGATGAGTACATCATGATGGTGACCGCATTTCACAACTGACTGTCAGAATTTAGTCTACACTAATACCAAGGATAACCAACTCCCTAATGGTTAATCAATATAAACATGCAAAAGTGTACAAAGAACCATAGAATAATTAAGAGAAGCAATGTAGATATTGATTAAAGGTAGGACCAATAAGGGAATTAAATCCTCCTTAGAGGCTAATTTGAATGGAAGGGATATCTGCAATGTCAGACTAGTAGATCCGGGTCAGTCAGGTTATCAAAACATAAGAACTAAACTATATCTAGTTTGGCAGACTCAAATGGATTAGGTAATCTAGAAAAGCCTCAGCTATTGAGATGCCTGCACTTGCATATGTTCACACAGTGTGGTGGAATAGAGTCAAGGCATTCAGAAGTAATCGGCGTAGGTGGAGAGAGAAGTTTATGATGAAATCTCCAACAGTTAAATTAGCAATCAACCCAGGTAATGAAAATAACGTGAAAAGAAAGGGGGGGTTGGAGGTAGAGTCTCATAAAGAAAGTTAGCAATTCGTATTAATATGCTGGTATAAGTACAAACAAAAGATTGTGCTAGAAACGTCATATAGTTTCAAAATGGACTACGGGTTTATGTCAGTTAGAGAACCATTGAAAACTAGCACACAGAACTGGACAGCTGTTTCCACCTAGTCTGGAAATCATCGACGGTATGCACTTGCCGGGATTGAGTACCAGGACCTTCCGATTACAAAGCAAGCTTGTAGTTAGTCAGACTAATAGAATTCAGCCAGCATGAACAATAAGGACTATAGGATTTCATCATGAGGGGACATTAGTTAGAGAACCATTGGAAAACCTGGGAGTAGTGGACAGCTGTTTCGTCCGCCTAGTTTGGGACTCTTCATCAGTATGTCCCCACCTGCAGAGTTCAAACCCAGGACCTCCTGGTTACAAGGCGAGCTAGCTCGTAGACCATTAAGCCAGTGGGACCCAACTCCACAGAAACCAGCCTATGAATTCCAACTTCTGCCAACTTACGGCATAGCATGACCACTGGCCAATGTCTTCAACGAGTATTTGTCCTCACACCCGACTTAACATGACATTGGCGACAGTCTTGTTAGGAGACCTTTCATGAGCACAAGCAGTTCGCTAGTAATGTCTCTAACTGCAGTGGTGGGTGACATGGGTTCCAGTATTCGAAAAGCACCTTTCCCCACTAGGGTTGCAGGTACACCTTGGTGACAAATGTCGCTGGTCAGTGAATCTAGACAGACGACTTCCTGCCGGTATCCTCTTTTGTTATTCCTTAGCGTTCCAAGTGAAATATAGGAGTTCAAGCTGAATTTCCAGTGGCAGTGGTGTTATTTTTTAACATGTTTGGTTTTCTCGCCTCACGCTGAATCTCCCCACTTCACCGCGCCTACTACGGGCCATACGAGGTTTGGGAGTGCATCAGCCGGGGACTGAACTGCAGACAACATGCGTTGTTGGTCAACATTCTACCGCTGAACCACCGGTTTCCTCTCAACCATCTAATATTCATTCAAGCAATGAGTCACCATAATAAGTCTCCTAGATTGGTGAGCATGCTGCAAATCGACCGATAAAATTCAATCAGCACCAGCAAGGACTAGGCATGTGCAAGGATTAACTTTAGCATCAGGGTTTGTATCGTTTGATAGTTTGTTCTTCTCTGTTACATAGTATCCAGATTTTCGGAATATGACGTCAATATTTAAGTGATCATACTAAGATAGGTTGACGTTTAACTATTGTATCTATTTCATCTCTACTGGCAATAACAAGATAAATCCACATCAATAGCTTGATGGAATCATCAAATTGTCATTATTCTGACTAACAATACTCACACGAGTTGCTAATTCATGTCTATATAGTCTATTTTTGTTAAATTACTTGAACATAGCCAAGCGGAACAGATATGTCGTACCCCAGACTATTAGCCAACACCTTTTGCTTGAAAGCTGATATGATACTATTCTCATTTTCCCAAAGGCTGAAGCAGATAGAGTGTGATTCCAACCCAGTGGTGAAACGGCAGGATGTCGAGTATTTAAGCCAATTACAGATATCTCCACATAAAATATAATTAGTTTAGTCTTCATGTGTTTAAATAAAGCATTGCTGATTTCGAGGGGAACATTTCTGAGAGGGGACACTATAACTCACTAGATTACAATCAGCTGAGGAGTCTCAAATAGGACGAAAAGCATGTTCTGCAATCTGATGCTAACTGTCATTGAGCTTTCTTCTTTTTAAAACAGTGTTGTCACATATCGATTAAACATTTTCATCAATTTTATGCTTAATCTAGATTTCTTTACACAGAGAAATAACATTGCGGTTAGTGTCATTTGGTGCGTATAACTGCCACTTTAGTTATCGATGAGTCTGTTTTGGTTTTTTAAAAGCATTTAAGTTAAGCTAAATAACAAACAGAAGGGAATGAAATCTTCAATTATTGGTTTGTAGAGATTTGATATGATTGGTCACAGGGTTTCATCGTGAATTGACATCGATTAGAGAACCATTGGAAAATCCACCAGGGAGTACTGGACAGCCAACTATTTCGTTAGCCTAGTTTGGGACTCTTCAGCAGTACGCGCCCACTGTCATAGTTCAAACCCATGACCTTCTGGTTACAAGGCGAAGTAGCTCGTAGACCATTAACCCACTGAGACTAAATCCGATGGCCAGTCCGTAAATTTCAACTTCTGCTAATTCACGACATAGCGTGATCGTTAGCCAGTGTTGTTGGCGGGTAATTGTCCTCACACCTGACCTGCTGTACCCTACTGGACACGGCTTCACACTAGAACCCAGGCAACTACCTAACTGAATAGGTACAGTCGTTAGTGAGCATCTCATTGATATTCAAGTATTGATTTGTAGGGATTCGATTGATTGGTTACAGGATTTTCATCATGAGCTGACATTAGTTAGAGAGCCATTGGAAAACCTGGGAGTACTGGAGAGGGGACAAATGCTCGCCGAAGACAATGGCTAGTGGTCAGGCTATGTCATGAATTGGAAAACGTTGAAATTCATGGGCCGGCCACTGGATCGGGACACAGTGTCTTAATGGTCTACGAGATAGCTCGCCTTCTAACCAGAAGGTCGTGATTTTGACTCCTATTGGTGAGTGCGCACTGATGAAGAGTTCCAAAGTGGACAGACGAAACAGTTGGCTGCCCACTACTCCTCGTTGGTTTTCGAATTGTCTTCTAACCAATGTCATCTCATGATGGAATGAAGCCTATCTGAAATCCCCAAGAAATTGATATCCAGCTGGAGTTTTTTCCATGAAAGCTGATCCTAGTGCTTGACTTCATCAACATGATATCCAACGAAATACAGTAAAATACGATGCCGCTTAGCTTACTACTTTTCTTCTATTGATTCGTGATAATACGAAGTGGCTAGAACTGAAATCAACATTACAAGACACTGTGCTTCAATGGCGAAAGATTCTGCGTTTCGAATTCTAATTTATTCTGTTATGTGAATATAATGATGATCTTGAGAATTTTATCGATCAATCCTTGAAATCATACAACCTGTCACCACTCGCCTAAACTAATTTTATGTTTATATTTTATATTTTATTTTATATTTTGATTACAGCTTGATTCCACACAGTATTTTTGGTACAAGTATGGAATTTTCAGCATGGATATCGGTAGCCCAAATTTTGCAGGCCAACCATAGATATCGATTGTGCGTCGGCAAGGGATCGAACCCCGGACCATGTGCATGGTCGGCGAGAGTCCTAACCACTGTGCCACCGACGTTGTGTTTTGTAAGAGTATACACGATGTAAAGTAGGTGTGCAGTCGCAGACTACTCTTTGTCTTCTCGGAAATTTTCGTGACTTATTCAATCAGAAGGTGGTTAAGTGTTCAAATGAGGTATCTGTTTCGTTCAATACTGATCATATTAACTGGGCTATGATAAACATTCGAGGATAGACTGCCACACTGTTTGTGCCCGTTCAGGGATTAACCCAAAAAGTATCACTTCTCCTTTAGATTTAGATTTTATAAAGGAAATCAGTAAGTGGAATGTACCTGTAAAATTTTAACTTCTTGATGTTTAAATAAATCTCTTCAAGGCTGTTTATTTCAAAGTGATTTCAGCGGGTCATTTAAAACAACAGGTCACTTATTGCTTTTTTGTTCAATTTCTTTTGAGCAGTCGTCCTATCACTACTCTATAATTCAGTCAACTGAGAGATAGTTTAATTCAGTGTTAGATTTTCCCGCTACACAATACGAAATGCAGGTGCATCCAGATGACGAGTCCCAAGTAGGACGAAACGCGCGTCCTGGATTCCACTGCTAGTGCACCACCCATCAATTAACTAAGAGATAGATTTGAAATTAATAGAAAGTTGTAGAAAGAGCAGACACTCCTTATCATCACTAATGGAACATTCATTTTGTGAAAAGGGTTTTATTTTTTAAAGAGATTTTTCACTAGAAAATTTCAACAGAACTCTGTGAGAAATTGTAACAGATTGTAACGGAATTAAAGTTTCCAGAAAAATCATGTGATTATGCATGCTAATCTCGGCTTTTAAGATAAAACATTAAATAAGAATGTGTTTCTAATAGCTAGAGTCAGTCATGGTGTATATATACACATATAAATTACTACACCTTTCAAATAGGTGACGTCATAATCAACCTCATGGTGCTTAACAGCCTCTCCTGGTTCAGTAATTAACACACACACACGCACGCACACTGGTAATACAGCTCAGTTTCGTGATTCTTCATTCATGACACTATAAGAGGGTGAGTGATTGACCTTCAAGTTACGAAGCCAGAAACCTAACATTCAGCTATCTTATTAGTAAGAATATGATGCGTGGCTAGAACTGATCCGGCTTTCTGATCTGAGTTGATCCGGCTATATTACTGATGATCTCAGTGCCGAACAGGAGAAATGGCTGTCCAGTGTTAAGATCACTTCATCTAATCATAAAACTTGGGCACTGTGGTAGTGTAAGTATGCCAATATGGATGAAATTTTATTTTGATAAAATCACACAGTGTTATACAGCAATATTTACTGATGACCACACGTTTCGAGCACAATTTATTACTGCTCATAATCATATCAAGGCACCCACATAACTTTCCAGCTTCATTTATATACATGTGTGAAACTGATTAGATATTTGAATAAAAATCATTATAAGATGAGAAAGTATATTGAGAAATAATAATATGAGTGTCAAATACAATCAAAAGGGAAATAAGACCAGCGTTTTTATAATCAAAATAAGTAACTTGTTAGAATGTTATAATGTATGTGAATTGAAATAGAATTTAAAGATTTTTTATTATCCTCCTCTGATTCGACTGGTGGTAATAATATCTTCCATATCTGTGGTATTTGCATTGAGTCACTTCTGTTGCATGTGTTGGGTGTAGATTATTCGATGAACCAGGCAGGATTCAGTAATCATTCTCTCTCCCAAGAAGATAAATAATTTAGAAAAAAGCTTAGCACTAGCACTGCATGCATTAACATACACAATAGGATGGGATAGAGTCAAAAGTTTAAAAAATAGTATAGACAGATGGAGAGATAGGTTGATTACTGAATCCTGCCTGGTTCATCGAATAATCTACACCCAACACATGCAGTAGAAGTGACTCAATGCAAATACCACAGATATGGAAGATACTATTACCACCAGTCGAATCACAGGAGGATAATAAATAATCTTAAGATTCTATTTCAATTCACGTACATCATAACATTCTAACAAGTTATTTATTCTGACTATAGAAACATCTTATTTGCCATCTCATTGTATTTTATTGATAACACTCATATAATTATTTCTGAATGTACTTTCTCATCTTATATTGATTTTATTCAACCAAATGTCTAATCATAAATTTTTACTCAGGTATATAAATGAAGCCATAAAGTTGTGTGAGTAGTGCCTTGGTATGGTTATGAGCGGCAATGATAAATTGCGCTCAAAAGGTGGTCACAACAGTAAATATTACTGTATAACAACACTGTGTGATTTTATCAAAATAAAATTTTATCCATAACGGAATCGCTTCAATCTGATTGGAAGTAGCTACTATTTTGATGTGTGCGTGGTTTCCAACTAATCGTATAAATCAGTAATTTTTACCATGACAGTTATTTGACCACAATAACTCCGAACCACTCACAAAATCGTGAGCTGAATTTTCCGTCAAATTCAATCATTTTCACTTCGTACAGTTTGAACTACCATTTCTCTTCTAACTTATCTCTATTTTTGTTGAAATTCATGGATTTCATTATTTGTTCAAGTACAAGTATTTACACAACAGTCACTATTAATCCATATTTATTTCAAATTAGCCTTGACTCTGAAGATATTACGCTGGTGATTCTTCTTATCTTTAAATGGAAACTAGTCAGTAACTAGTGTAATGTGCGTGTGTGTGTCTAGTCCTCTCTCTCAAGCCGTACAATTAGGCTTGTTACTGGTCGAATTTCCGAACATCATCCTGCCTGGTTAAACAAAGGACAAACAAAATCTATTCGCAGTGCCATTCTATCTCATCTTGTGGAGACAGAACACAAGATTGACGTTAATCATGCTTTCAGCAGGGTCATTTACCGCATACCAACGAATCTCAATTTTGCCTTAAGAGTTCGACTACTAAATACTGCTGAGGCTGTTGGGATCCACATTAACAAGCCTAATTTGTCCGTCTGAAAGAAGTTAGTCAAAACATTATCATTACCTTGGCCATCCAGGTTTGAATAATCCTGAATTTTTGTGGAATTTCCCTAATTTTAGTTGATATTCTATTCGCTATTATATCTTTATTATTATTATTATTATTTAAGCATCTTTAATGAACTGTAACTGCATTGATCATACTTTACAAATTGATATAATTTAAAAAACACTAATATTATTATTGACTACTAATTTAGAATATTCTGTGTATATAAACATATATATATAATTGTGGAGCCGGAAGAGGAATTTATCGAAAAGAATATTCTTTGCTTGATTATTTTGTGTTTTATAGATATCTGAATAAATATTTTTGCTAGACTGAATTCTGTCAGTCAATGTGGCCACCATGCCACCGGATAGCTAGCTATCACGGTGAACTATGAGATGTTGGTTGGAGACAATCTGCCACAGGAAGCCTTGGAATTATGTTTCATGCTAGTTGGCACTCACCAGTCAGTCAGCGAGGCTTATCTGCAACCTCAAAGGAGCAACTCATGTCCCTTCTGACATTCAAACCCGCATCACCCAGTGCTGCGGTCAGAGAGACGTTACCACTGAACTACTCGGGCTCACGATTGACCTCCTGTAGGACTGTATTGGATATTTTTGATTGGACATTAGTCGGTAACTAGTGTAATGTGTGTGTGTGAGGTCAATCGTGAGCCTGAATAGCTCGGTGGTAACCTCTCTGACCAAAGGGCTGGGTGACACAGGCTCGAATCTCAGAAAGGACATGAGTTCCTTCAAGATTACAGATACGCCTTGTTGAGTGGTGAATGCCGAAAAGTACGGATCTTTCCGATTGCCTCTAACCATCTATTACCACCGATTCATCTATCCACTGATAAAGTTGCCAGCACCATGATTTCTTAATATAAACTTGTATCTCTCAAGGAATATAAGTTTTACAATCGTAATTATACCGATGAAATTTGTCCTCGAAAACGTATTACATAACGTAAGGTGTAGTCTAGAGGGAATGACTAATTGGAAACTATAAAAATGGAGGCGGAAGTTGGAATGACGTAATAAGTGTGAGAAAATGACTAATCAATATAATTGTGTAGAATGAACAAGAACTAGTGGAAAGACAACAAAGTGTTTTCCTTTAAAATCTTTATGAAAACGCAATGTTGTTAATAAACAGTTTTAGAGTGGTAATGATATAAGGATGATGAGAATAATAATCATAGTAAACTTACATGATAAAAGGAAGCGAAAATAAAATGGTGCATTCGAAAGCACCACATACATTCCCTCGCCCTACCATAATCAGAGTAACGTTCCCATTATAATTGTGCCTCCTTTTGTTATTTAAGTTCACTATTATTACTATTATCGGCTAAAGGACCATTGGAAAACCTGGGAGTACCGCGTAGATGTTTAGTCAGCCCAGTTTGGGGCTCTTCATCAGTACACACCCACCAACAGGGGTGGCACCCGCGACCTTCTGGTTACAAGGCGGGCTAGCTCGTACACCATTAAGCCACTGGGATTTCATTGTCACTCTACTACTGTTTATTAACAACGTTGCGTTTTTTATAAAGATTTTAAAGGAAAACACTTTATCGTCCTTCCACTAGTTCTTGTTCACTCTGCACAATTATATTCATTGGTCATTTTCGCCCACTTATTACGTCATGCGAACTTCTGCCTCCTTTCTAGTTTCCAATTAGCCATCCCCTTCAAGACTATACCTTACATTATGTAATACGTTTTCGAGGACAAATTTTACCAGTATCTGATTGGTCTTATGAATATAAGTTTCTGTAAAGTTTCCCACAGATTTTGGTTATTTAGTAATAACACGGTGATACTTCCTTAGTGGCAGCTAGCAGTGTAATCTATAACGTGCGCTTCATCTCACTTTGGACTCGTCAGCGGAACTCACTGGCATTTCCGGTAACTAGTAATGTTCCCTCGGAGACTGGAATCCATAAATGCTAAGGCGTTATCCACTAAGCTATCGGGGCACAAGAGCCACCTATTCTACAATAGATATCACAATAACTTCAACGAGTATTAACAAGGATAAAACTATTGTGAACCAAAATGTTCTGTTAACTGATCATGATCGAAAATTCCCAGTTAGATTGATAATCGTGTCTTACATCTGACATTCAGTGGCCATTTTATCTTGAGACTGGAAATATTAGTATTCTTATTCTGAATGTGCTCTTCAAAGATAGAGGGAGAGGCGATTCCATTTTACGTGGCCTTTTTGACTGGCTTTATTGCAGATCCCCGCTAATTGTAGTGTCGTAGTCCGTTGCCATGGTGACTGAATGATAGGTTATATATTTTTTAAATGCTTTTTTAAGCTCAATTTTGCACTAAAAGTTTAGTTTTTTCTGACTTAGATATTATCACTGGCATTATATTCTTGAACTGCGTTACATTTTACTGCACTTTTATCAGAAAATGTTGCATAATAATAATATCTGCACAATAAAGTGAGTGGATTAAGCGAGGCATTCATTTGGAAAGTTAAACGACCGCATTATTATGATTATTGAACTATATTCATGAAATCATGCTGTGGTATGCCTATTTATGACCTATTTATTGAAACACTCTAATACCACCCCCCCCCCAGTGGAGGATATTAAAGCAGGTGGCGTTATGCCGTATGCCATATTACCCAGCCGGCTTTTTCTATAGCTTCACACATATTTAAGGATAAACACATGATCTACAGTAAGATAAACGAAGTTGAATGGTATTTAAACACATCACATACACTTAAAGGTCAAAAGAAATTCACTACAACAACAACAAAAAAAAACCGCCTTTTAAATGAATATTAAATAATGTCAAATATATTAAAGTATTTTAATACCATCTTGAAAATATCAGCGGTGAAAACCTTTTTTGTAAAACCTTTTTCAGTGGATTAAAGAGGTTAACACATATAAAAAAGTAATTAAATGTTCGTTGTGGGTCAGTGTCAGTTGGCAAAAATCTCAACAACTATAAAAATTGCCTGTAAATTGGATGGAGGATTTCATCATGAGCTGACATCAGTTAGAGAACCACTGAAAAACCACCTGGGAGTACTGGACGACTGTTTCGTCCTAGTTTGAGACTCTTCAGAGGTACGCACCCACCGACAGCGCTCGAACCCAGAACCTTCCATTTACAAGGCCAGCTAGCTCGTAGACCATTGAACCACTGGGACCCAATCTAATGGCCAGTCCATGAATTCTAACTTCTACCAATTCACGACATAGAGCAACCATTTCGTAATGTCTCCTTCGATGAGTTATTGCATCATCTTCAACCTACTGTACCCTACTGGTCACGGCTTCCCACTAGAGCCAGTCGCTAGTGAGCATTAGAAATCCTCCATCCAATCAAACTGAATCCCTACAAAACCAATACTTGAAAATTGCCTGTAAACTTAAGGACTTTTATTCTGTCTTTCATGATCCCATCCTGATGCCATTCCTTCTGAAGACTCAAAAATTATTTTATCACTAGGCTATTCAATAAATCTGGTAAATTTGATAACTTTCTTTATCGATTATATAAAGATAATATACTGCCGACAATCGTTGAAAAGGACATTCTCTGCAGCATTGTTGAAAATAATGTTTTCTAGTTGACTATTAATTTTCAATAACCTGAAGGACAAGATCCTGTAATTCATCAACTTTTTGTGTGTGTGTTTATCAGTTCACCTGTTCTTGGGAGGCTGGGTTGGTATATCGGTCATTCGAGGAGAGTTTTGTCCAAGAGGGTGCAGGGACACTATCCTGCATGGTTAAGAAGAGGTTGAATTGAGGCTATAAGAAGCGCGATAATTGAACGTCTATCTGGTCAATACTACTCACCTTATTTCTACAGACTCTTCCTTCAAAGTTATTTGTGTACTGCGGAAGCTTTAGTCATCGAAATAGAAAATCCGGATCTTTTTTATGCAGAAATAGTGTGTGTTCAACCACTCCCGTCTTTGTGGTATTAATCTGTCTAGGATAAAGTATTATAATCCCCAGTCATATAATTCGGCTGTACATATTTTTGTGTGTACAACCTTCTTTTGTTTATGTCGACAATTATTATTGATTTGACTTTGAACAATTTCCGGTGTTATCTCACTTGTCATCTTTATTTATTTTAGTTCACTGTAGCACTTTCCCTGTCAGTTCTAAAACCCGCTCAACTAGATGATTAGTCTCTGTTTTAAAATTAAATTTTGTATTTCCCATTCACTCATTGATCGATTATATTGAACCGATCTGTTTGGCCAGTGTTGACACCTGGGCTCCTGGTACGGATGCTTCAACAATGTCTGAGGATTAACAGACGATTATCTGGTTGACGCTGGCTGACAGTGGAATTCAGGAAGCGTATTTCACCTTTTTTTATTTTTTGATTATAGCTTGATTCTACACCGTATTTTTGGCACAGTTATGGAATTTTCAGTACGTGATATCGGTAGCCCAAATTTTGCAGGCCAACCATATATATCAGGTGTGCGTCGGCCGGGGATCGAACCCCGGACCATGTGCATGGTCGGCGACAATCATAACCACTGCTACTGAAACTTGTCAGCCTGATCTACTTGCAGTCCTCAGTGAATGATGGTATTCACATTGGGACTCGAACCCTGTATCCATCTTTTCAGAAGCCAAAAGTGTTATCGCATGAGTCAGTTGAGTGGCCACGACAGCCACCTCTTGTGCAATGGGTAACAGTTATTTTATCAGCTTCAAGTTATGATCCGACTCTAATGAGAATTAGAAAAGCATATCGGCCTTCACATAAGCTTTGGACAACAGGGAAAAAAAGGAGAAATCAATTTTGGAATTCCGACTCCAATGGTTTAACCGCTTCAGTAAACGGAAACTGACGACAGTATTATTAAAGGAATTTGCATGATTAGCTTACAACAAACAGAATTTACAGGATAAACAATTCTGTCCAGTAAGGCATAGTTCTAATTCCCCTATAATGTTCATATATGTGTAAAACTTGGGCACTCTGGCAGTAAGTAATTCCATATTGGTTTGTTTATTAGATATAACACACAGTGAAACAGTATTATTCACTGGATGACAATGTTTCGAACACAATCTAGTATTGTTCATAATCATATCAGTTGTGATCACACAACTTCGAAACTTGATTTTATAGTTTTCTTTGTCTTTTCCTACTTGTCGTCGTTGGGGTAGTAGAATTTTCCAGATAGCCGGCCGGGACAGGTGTTGAATCATTCCTATTAAATGTCCTTTCAGTTAATTTGATAATCGAAGCTTCTGTTATCAATCTCTCCCTCAACCCTGTGACATTAAATTTTAAAACTGTCATCCTATCCCATCCTATTGTATGGTTGTGTGTAATTGCATGTAGTGAGTGCTAAAGCTGAACTATTCTCTAGATTTCTTATCTTATTCGGCTCAACCAATCTAGATTTTGCTAGGTTTTTATATTCGGCTAGTCTGACTGACTGCACTTGTTTTACTACTTTGACCAATGTATTTGACCTGACAATCATTGCAACAGTAGGGTATTAGACAGACTAAATTGTTTTGTTTTAAAGGCTCCACAGTATTGATCCTTTAGCTGACAAAGCATGTTTCTAATTGAGTTTGTGGTTGGTTTGAATGCCAGCCAGTTTTATTCCTGCCTTGCTAAGAATTCCGCGTAAGGTTTCCGAGGTTCCTTCCTTGTATGGAATTACTACTGATGATTTAAATTCCTTATTGTTGGTGTTGTCTTGCGCATATTTGACATGCATGTCATCATTAATATTACTATTTTTATTACCACTATCACAACTATCATTATTTATTTTAATTTTATGTTTCCCTACATACTCTCTGACTAATTTATCAGAGTAATTATTAAGTTTCAAGGCTTCTCCTATATATGTATCACCTCCTGTCTTAGATTTTCCTTGGTACTACTTAGTTTTTGTGCTCTGTTGTCACTTAAACATTTCACCAATCCTATTTTTACTGACATAGCATAGGATGATCGCAAGTCCAAATATCTGTTTGAATGTGTGGGTTTCCTGTAAACACTAGCGTGTTTTAACTTCCCATATTCTTTCCTTCCCCTATATGTTCAGTATGCCAGCCAACTTTTGAAGTATGAAAAATGAGGGAGATTATATTTTGCCTGAAATGAGTGAGCATAAAGACAGTTTATTTGTATTATATTGCAATCAATAAATTTTCGCTTATTATTTGAGTCATATTAACATAGATTTTCCCCGGATTGTAATCAGGATTTGTGACTGCGTTGGGGGTGTATCCTCTCACATGTGAGGATAAGATACTCATCTAGAATAATAATCAGTGGAGATGGAGCTACATTGTAGATTAAGAGAAATTAGGATGAATGAGACTTTGAATTGCAGCCAAATGGTTCACTTCCTAACTTGATGGTGTTGAGTTCGATTCGCTATGGTATCAGGTGAGTCCTACTTTTCAATGGCTGTATAACTCATCTCGGTTTCAGATAAAATCTACGTTGGAATTTACAAACACCTAAGGAGATGTTTTTTAAGCAATTAATAGACTTCACAGAGGTTTTAGGCACAAACTGACATTAACTGCATTACTTTCTGATTCCTATCTCCTCAGCAATAGTTAACCATAATACATTCACTCTTTAGACTCAAATTATTATTCTTCCCTTGGGTTCCTAGTGAAACATAGGGCTTCAACTCCACGTCTCCACTTGCTTCTGTCTTCTGATGTACTTTTCACTTGCATCCCTGCTACTCTATACTGTTTCAACTCCTCTTCACACGATCTCCTCCATGTCACCCTTCGACGTCCCAATCACCGCTTCCCTTTCAGGTTCCACTCGAGCTATGGCCTGACGCGCAATGTCACCCAGCGACCTCCTCAGCGAGTGTCCAATCTATCTCCACTTCTTTCTTCCGCATATTTGTTGGGCGATTGGTTCTTGCTTTGTTTGATCCCATAGTTTCTTGTTGGTGATTCTTTCCGGCCATCTGATCTTCAGTATAGAGCCAGCGAAGACAGTTGTTGATAAAGGTCTGCAACAGGCTGTTGGAAATATTCTTTGTGACCCGCCGTCAAGTTTCTCATCCGTATACAAGAACTGACTTGACGTTTGTATTGAAAATCCGAATCATTTTGTTGTTGATGCAGGCTGAGTGAAGAAGATTTCCAGATTGGTTTCAGGTTGATGAATGTGTTTCTCGCCTTCCCGATTCTCCATTTGACATCGTCGTCCGTTCCTCTTGTAGTTGAGACAATGCTCCTTAGATAAGTGAATGAAGTAACCTCTTTCAAATCCCTCCCGTTGATGGTGATTGGCTCTGGATGTTGCTGCTGTTGTTGTTGTTGGTTGGTTATTTTCATAACCTCCGTCTTGTCTATGTTCACCTAGAGTCCTGTCTTCTCTGGCTGCTTCTTCCACCAGTTTGTCGGTTTTCGCTTGTAAATCTTCGATTTTGTGTGACATCAAACATAAATCATCCACACGCGAAATCCAGGTCCTCTAGGCTCTTTATGTCGGTCCAGGATATCCCTGTCTCCTCGTTTCCCACTGTAGACTCCAAGTTATGAGATAAACGGATCACTATTCTGTCAATAGATCATATTTCTTCAGATTCAACACTACCCTCCTACTCAGTATCACCAGCACTGTGATGTTACTTAACTTGGGTATCAGTTGCCACTGGCTAAAAGTGTTATTTCCGTTTCCCGGATTCACACGAGGTATGTTGCGGCACTCAGATGCCTAGTGAGTAAAACCTTGGCATTTATCACAATCGATATTGAGTTAGATATTATTCAGCAGGAATACAATTACTCACTCGGAATGTACGTATTTTCAGATGAAGAGTTCTAAACAGGATGAAACGTGTATCCTGGATTTTACCGTTTAGCCAATTCATAGCATGTGAGACTGTTAATCGCAAAATAAATTTCATCAGTTACTCACTATAACACTGGGTAACTGACAGTTAGTTATACGGAGGTTACAAAGTGGATATCTTAACAACAGACAGAAGAAGCTGTATAGAGGTGTTATTATTCAGAAGAACAGAGCCATACTGTACTCACTCACTCACACACACTATGGCTGTCTTCTCATAATGACGAGAGAAGAGGAATATTTGATCGTCTACTAAAAGAATGGTTGAATAAAGCAAGAACAACAGTGTGGTTTGTGCAGAATAATATGGTACCATCATTGTTTATTTTGTTGGCTTCTCATCAGCTGCCTACAGCCTAAATAAATTATGAGGCTTATTTTCTATAGTTTGGTTTGTAAGGGTTAGTTATGTTTTACGAGTTGGTCACGGATTGATATCAGTTAGAGAACCATTGAAAACCAGCATCGGAGTACTGGACAGCTGTTCCATCCACTTGGTTTGGGAGTCATCGGCAGTACTCACCCACAGGGATTTAAACCAAGGACCTTCCGGTTACAAGGCAAGCTCGTATACCATTCAGCCACTGGGACCCGATTCAATGGCTCATGAATTCTAACTTCTACCAATTCGTGATTTAGCGCGACCCCAACCATTGTCGTTGGTGGGACATCCATCCACACACGTGACATCTAACTGGCCCTCACTGGTCACGACTTCTCATTAAAACTCCAGGAGGTTTATTTCCAGAAAAGTCTTAACATACTTGCAAATTTTACATGTTGACAGAAATTTGCACAATTAGTGAACAGCGCTCAGAAAATTGCGCTTATATAGTTTTTACACAGGCAGTTCAAGTTTAAACAAAATAAATGAATGCATCGAATGGTAAAGGAGTTACGTAATAAAGACGAGATATGCGTTAGATGCAGAGTGACTAATAAATTAGATAACAATGTACTGAGTTCAACTCAAATCATCGAAACAAGAGACAAGCAAATTACCAGATATCTCTTCAACACGGGTCATGAGGTGGAAATAGAGAAATCCTTTCAAATTATCAATAGACAAAAGAGCTCCATTCTCCTCAAGTTTGCTGAAACAATTTCTGTCAAACGCTTGAAACCAGATTTATGTGTTCAAAAAGAAGCAGTTATTAGTCTTTCCTTGCCGTGGTAACTGGATGTCTTTATTCTCTCATATGATTACGTAATCTTTGTCTTTAACCTCACCCCCTTCTATAATCTGTAACTCTGCTCGTCTCTTGTTTCTATGATTTGAGTTGAACTCAGTACATTGTCACCTAATTTATTAGTCACTCTGCATCTAACGCATATCTCGTCTTTATTACGTAACTCCTTTACCATTGTATGCAGACATTTATTTTATTTAAACTTGAACTGCCTGTGTAAAAACTATATAAAAGCGCGATTTTCTGAGCACTGTTCACTAATTGTGCAACTTTCCGTCAACTGACAACATGTAAAATTTACAAGTATGTTAAAACTTTTCTGTACATGAACTTAATAACAATTTACTTAGGCTGTAAGCAGCTGATGAGAAGCCAACGAAATAAGCACAAACCACACTGTTGTTCTTGCTTTATTCAAATTCATCAAGGGGAATAAATGCAAAAGAATGGCTGTTCAAAAAATATCATCAAAAGATGTCTACCCTCAAATAAACCAGTTAACACATCGCTATCACTAAACCGACAGTGTAAATCCTCTTGATGTATAATGAAATCACTGCCAGACTATTGAAATCTTTTGTAATAGGCATCATTAACAAAAAGTCATCTAAAACATTCAACGGCAGAAGGTGGTAAACCTGTGGTCATCTCCAAGATAACTTGCAGCAAGTGTAAAGAATATAATAGTGATTAAATTGAACATCATTGAACACCCATTTAATCTTTTCACCTATTATCTAGTTTATTTTTTTCATAATTGTCTCCATGCTCCTTCACTAACATCTAATCTTTCTAAACATGCCTATGTTACGTAACCCTACTCACATCTTACCAATCTTCACCCCACTTAGTTACAACTTTGATTATTAATCACACATTTTAATTTCTTAATTATTTTGATGATGTAATCAACAACCCACACTAACTGTTATTTTGATTTTGACAAACCTAATGTACACACACACACACACAAAATTAATCGTATATATTTGCGACTGTACAGTTAAGTGAATGAATTCACCGAAAAGAGACTCTTCGCTGAACTAATTTGTTCTTATTTCAACATCATATTCGTCACGAAATCCTTGAACATAAACTAGCTTCCAAAAGATATATTTCTTTTACATCAATACATGTAGATGACTAAAGACGCTAATTCAACTGGAAAAATGTATGAATCCGAAATGAAAGGAAACACCAAGAATATCAAGGAATTTTAAAAGGCCTGACACTCAGATAAGTGTGCAATCAAAAAACACATCAATACAGAACAGGTGTACCATACACTGAGAAGATTTTTGAGTCATATCATGCTCTAGGCACAGCCTCAAGTAGGATACAAGTGGGAAATGACGAGCTGAGCTTGTGATCAAGGGTGACATAGAGGAGATCGTGTAGGGAAGAAGTCAGAGCTTATAGGCAACTGTGGAATCAGCTAAACAAGACTTCTGAAGCTTCAGAATGAAACGCAGATATGCTGTTAGAGGCCTATGTTTCACTTGGAACCCAAGGGAATAATAAGAACAACAATAATAATCATTATCGAATAATGGAAAAAAAGTGATATGGCCAATAGGTCATATATGAGGTGGACAAAATAATCGATACCAATAGAAGTAAACAAAAAGTTAAGAAAATCAACCATGTTCGAGTTGATCAAGATGGACGATTATCACATTCACGCAGGCTTCTTCAAGCTGCGATCAACTTGAAGACGCCGCCAAAGATGTTGTCTGGAAATACAATTTAACATCTGTAATTAATTTATCCACCTCAGAGAAAACAACAGCACTAGAATTTATTCCGCTGAAGTAATGCTGAAATGATAACGCGGCGGTAATCTTTTATGACCTAAGACAAAACGCTCACACATCTGGAGACAGTATCTATTAATGCATTGAAAGATGAAAAATCGAAAGATTAGGTTGTTTCACACATCAGCCCTTACATTCAACAAGATCTAGTGAAAAATAAAATGTTCTCAAGGAGAACTAAGGTAGGAAAACAAGTGGTTCAACGGTAGAATGCTCGCTAGAACCACGCCCCACGTGCTCCGGCACACACCTTTGTCAGTTGTAGCCGGTTGTTAGTCCTAAAGAGAGGGAAGGTCGGGAATGAGGCTAGCAATCGCATCCTGTAAAAATAAACACCACTACTACTGGGAATTTAAAGCTCTAGCTTGAGACCCTATGTTACACTCGTAACACAAAGGAATAAAATAAAATAATAATAATCAATATTGCAAACTGAGGATCAATAAAAAGAAACAAAGAAATAACTTTGAGTCAAACCTCAGTTGAGGCATAAATTAATATATACTTAACAACAGGTAGCAGAAAGCTCTTCTCAACTTTATTACCTTCCTAGTGTGAGTTAGAAAACTGGATAATTTATCGGATATACAGTTGGCTGTTATACCCCTGAACTGTGTGAAAATATTCAGGTGTGTGAGTTTATACGGATTTGAGTGTCTTCAAGATAAATTTCTTCGGAAACCCGCCTTGTCTATAGAATCAGCCAACACCTAGGAGTACTGAACAGCTACCTTGTCCTAGTTTGGTGGAGTCATGAGCGAGCACATGTGCTTTAAAGTATCAGTGGCGACAGAGGAGATTATTCGGGAGGAGGTTGATAGCTCAACGCCAAACCCTTCTATTTCCCCCTGTCTTAGGATCAGCCTGGAAACTAGGGATTTCCGACAGTCTGCAGACCTTCACCACTAGATGCCACCTTAGTTTGATATTAAAGCTCAGATTGTCAGAAAGGAACTCTCGTAGGTAGCCAACTAGCCAACAAGCTAATGCCCAAAAAATATACAGAATGAACTGGATTACACACACACACTGAAAGGACTGTCTAGAGAGAGACATCACATGACAGGCCCTGAATAGGAATTGACAAGTTGGGTACCCGAGTATAACGCACAGAAGATCATGTGAAGAGGAAACGAAGCCTTGTAGCTAGTCGTGGAGTCAACTGAAAGCGCAGGCAGAGAAGCGTGTGCAAAGGAGGATGTGCATTTGCAAGCCTATGCTCTACTGGGGAATCAGGGAATGAATAATAACGATAATGGCTGAACACTGTCACAGTTGTTCCAAACAAGAACGATACAGCTTCCCAGTCTTTCTTGATGTTCAGTGCTTCTCTTAATGTTGTCGGTTCGTGGAGAAATCCACCTTGAATATATTCCATCGATTAGTCGGAAAATTATTTAGAAATTATTATATGAAAGCTTTCATTTTTTTTCAATGTATTCCAAGCAGATAATTAATTAATGAATACCGAATAAATATTGTGCCACTAAAAAGTTAGACGATAACACTCACCTTCATGATCCTTCCAAATGACCTTGAAGCAACCAATCACATCACAAATACCGAGTGCATGTGTGTGTTGCGTTTACATTGTGCTCTGGACCTCATTTTCTGTTTTCATTGTAGGTAATAGTTTATTTATTATGCTCAGATAGGAAGTATCCTTACAATACATAAAGGAGAACTATCTGGCGTCAATTAATCTGGCCATATTTACTTTATTGATGGATTCACTAGTTTCAACATTTCCTTGTTATGATTGGTTGTTCAAGGTCACCTGAAAGGTCATTTGTATTGGCTATTATAGACAGAAGCCCAATATATTATTCACTGTGGTGAGTTTTCATTTCTACTCTAGACGAAACCGTCAACTTAGGGGAATTGAAACATAACTCCACAGGAATTACTGTACTACAAAATAATTTACACAAAGTTAAATTAATCGAAAGTAACTATTGTGTGATTAATATATATACGAATAGACAATTGAATTGAAAAGAGAACATCACTCACTTACTTCCATTACACACACGCACACACAGTGAAAAATCGATTCTTTCTGTTCTTTGATGATGGGTGTTTCTGTAGAAATTTATTATTACGATAAATGAAAAGGCGATAGCATAATCCAGTGGGGTTTTTACTTCAATGTAAAGTACAACATAATATCCACGATTTTCTGTTTTAAGAAGTGTTCATTCATCCTCATTCAACTTGGAGCTCTGTCGCAGAGGAGACGACGACAACTGTGTAGTGTGTGAGTGTGCGTGAGTGTATGTTGTCGTTTTTCTGCACTGTGAACTATACTACTATAATATTACTATACTATCCAAATAAGTAGTCGGAATAGGTGTATTCTCCTGTTCGTGGTTAATTATTACTCTTTATTAATATTAGTATTATAGTGTAATTACTACAACTATGACTACAGGTACTACGGCAACCATTTAATACGCCATCGATATACGCACACACACACACACAAACTGGGAGACACACCAGCTATGGTATGGATTGATAATGTTATTACTCTCTCTCTATCTCTCTTGCTTTATGAAAAATATTTTTTTGGATGAATGAAATGGAAACCACCCACTCACATAGATTATTATTATTATTATTGTTATTATTATTATTATTATATAGTTATGTTATAGTGACAGAAATGGGCAAATCAGATTACTAATCGATGGAGTTGTATGCATACACATCCCAATCATTTATTTATGTCTGTAGGCATTTGTGTCTGTTTGTAGGCGTGTGTATGTGTGTATGCGTGAGCGTGTGTGTCTGTATGTCTATGTGTATTTATGCTTGCATTCCAAATGATGTTTCAGTGAATGGCTGGACTTGTGAAGCATTTATATATGTATGTGTATATATCCTCATCTATGAAATGGGCAGAAGTTATAAGTATTCTATAATATATATATATATATATATATATATATATATATATATTTGATAGATAGACAGGCTGACCTACTTCTACTATTACACTACTCCTGTGATAATATTAAATCCTACTAATACACTATTACTGTAAGACATGTATAGGGTTTGGCTGGCTGGGTTTTTTTGTACGGAGAAGTGGAAGTAGAAAATAAAAAAGAGGGAAGGAGTTATTACTCTTCTTTCTCAAGCCTACTGTTTTTTCTCTTTTTAAAAAAAAAATATATCACAATTCTTGTTTAACAAATGTCACTTCAACTGTTATATAACATAAACCTTTTGTATTCATACTCGGTTTGTAATGCAATATCGGTTAGTATCGCCACCTGTTGAACTTAACAGCTTAGAATTCTGTATTGAAGGGGAGGAAGAAAATTGAAAACTCTCGGTTGTGTCAAAGATAACAACCATTCCATATATATATCGAAAGGACACAGGTGAACAGCTTGAAAAGAGTACATGCTTCAAGTATTGGTTTAGTGGGGATTTTTTGTTTGATTGGTTGGAGAATTTCATCATGAGCTGACATCAGTTAGAGAACCATTGGAAAACCACCACCAGAGTACTGGACGGCCAACAGTTTCGTCAGCCTAGTTTGCGACCCTTCAGCCGTATGCACCCACCGACAGGGTTCGGACTCAGGCCCTTCAGGTTACAAGGCGAGCTATCTCGTAGACCATTCAGCCACTGGGACACTATCCGATGGCCAGTTCAGGAATTCTAACTTCTGCCAATTCACTACATAGCCCAACCACTAGCCAATGTCTTCTTCGATGAGTAACTGTCCTCACCTTCAACCTGCTGCACCCTACTGGTCACGGTTTCCCACTAGAACCCCAGATGAACTGCCTGAATAGAGCAAGTCACTAGTGAGCATCAGATCAATTTTCAGGTACTGGTTTTGTAGGGTATTTTGTTTGATTACTGGGAAGATTTCATCATGATCTGACATCAGTTAGAGAACCATTGAAAAACCTTGCTTCAGCATATAATGTTAAAGTCTATTTCAAGCCGCCTAATTCTTCAAAGGAAGAGATCTGTTGAATCAAATGACACAAAACAACTGTGTCAAATAGGATAAAGTGTTTAGAATATGAGGCTTACTTTAAAGGGGAAAAGCAGCTGGACCAGATGGAATACCCCCGGAAGCACTGAAAGCGGACCCAGAGACGACAGGAGATATGCTGACTCAATTACTGCAAAAGATATGGAAAGAGAGGAAGGTGCCTACTGATTGGAGGAAAGGTTACCTCGTGAAACTACCACAGAAGGGCGACTTAGGACTCTGCAAGAACTGGCGATGAATCATGCTCCTGTCGACGCCAAGTAAAATCCTGAGTCGCATCATCCTGGAGAGAATAAAGGACGCACTGGATACAGAACTCTGACCAGAACAAGCTGGATTCAGGAAAGGCAAATCATGTTCTGACCAAATTGCAACTCTACGCATCATCATCGAACAAAGCATGGGATAGCAATCAAACCTCTACCTCAACTTTATAGACTTTGAGAAGGCCTTCGACAGCGTTGACCGCGAAGTAATTTGGAAACTACTCGAGTACTACGGCGTACCCCAAATATTCATCAACCTTATTCAACAGCTGTACGACAACGGCACATGTCAAGTGATCCACAACGGAAAACTCAGCGAAGCGTTTGGTGTAAACACAGGAGTCAGACAAGGGTGCTTATTATCACCAATGATATTCCTAATTGTGGTGGACTGGATTATTCGTCAGACAGTGGGAAACGAGAAGACACGGATATCCTGGACCGACGTGAAAAACCTAGAAAACCTGGATTTCGCGGATGATTTATGTTTGATGTCACACTAAATCGAAGACTTACAGACGAAAACCGACAAACTGGTGGAAGAAGCAGCCAGAGAAGACAGGACTCCAGGTGAACATAGACAAGACGGAGGTTATGAAGATAACCAACCAACAACAACAACAGCATCAGCAACAACATCCAGCACCAATCACCATCAACGGGAGGGATTTGAAAGAGGTTACTTCATTCACTTATCTAAGGAGCATTGTCTCAACTACAAGAGGAACGGACGACGATGTCAAATGGAGAATCGGGAAGGCGAGAAACACATTCATCAACCTGAAACCAATCTGGAAATCTTCTTCACTCAGCCTGCATCAACAACAAAATGATTCGGATTTTCAATACAAACGTCAAGTCAGTTCTTGTATACGGATGAGAAACTTGACGGCGGGTCACAAAGAATATTTCCAACAGCCTGTTGCAGACTTCTTCGCTGGCTCTATACTGAAGATCAGATGGCCGGAAAGAATCACCAACAAGAAGCTATGGGAACAAACAAAACAAGAACCAATCGCTCAACAAATATGCAGGAGAAAGTGGAGATGGATTGGACACTCGCTGAGGAGGCCGTTGGGTGACATCGCGCGTCAGGCCATAGCTCGAGTGGAATCAGAAAGGGAAGCGTCGAGTGGGACGTCCAAGGGTGACATGGAGGAGATCGTGTGAAGAGGAGTTGAAACAGTATGGACTAACATGGATGCAAGTGAAAAGTACAACAGAAGACAGAAGCAAGTGGAGACGTGCAGTTGAAGCCCTATTTTCCACTAGGAACCCAAGGGAACAATAATAATAATAAAGGGGAAAATAGTAGTAGTAGATAGGGGAAGGTTAGAATGAGTGAGTGAACAGTGGCTATGCCCGTAAAACATTCGCCTAGAAATGAAGTAGAATTAAAGAGTCTTGTAAAGCAATTATCTATAGCAGTCTATGCTATAGAAGGCGAACATCAAAATCGATTTTGACAATTTTGAAATTGTAAGAAAAGGCTTCCATTCCTTTGACATCAGTAGAAAAGTTTAATCATTGTGGAATAGATCAAATAAATGGTAATTACATTTCACTAGTTTGCAAACAATGATAAGATTTTGCTTTCATTCACATAAAGAAAGACTGACCTCTGAAATGTTGCATATTTGAACCATATGGAATGCAGTGAATACGACAGTGATGTATACACAGGTGATAGACTTATCACCTTTATGGTCTACGATCTCACCTTGTAAATGGAAGGTCCTGATTTCGAACCCCGGCGGTGTGTGTGCTGTTGCAGAGTCCCAAACAAAGTAGACGAAACAGCTGTCCAGTACTCCCTGGTGGTTTTCCAACAGTTCTCTAACTGATGTCAAATCATGACCAAGCCTGTAGTCATTCAAATCCCTGCAAACCAAGGCTTGGTGGTTATCACTTAAGTGACAGACTCTAATGAAGCAAAACAGTTGGCGAGGGGGGAGAAATATTCGTGTTGTGATCTCTGTAAACTATTACCATGTTTTTTCGTATATGAAGTGACGTGTTTTCCGCATGACAAACAATATACACACACACTTATACTGACAAATATGCACATACGACAATCTGATACTACAAATATGTCCTGACTGTTAACACTTTTCTGTTGGTACAAATGTTTACAGACAATTTATTTATTTTTATTTATTTTTATTTTATTTTGATTTAAAGCTTGATTCCACACCGTATTTTCAGTACAAGTGTGGAATTTTCAGCATGGATATCGGTAGCCCAAATTCAGGCCGACCATAGATATCGGGTGTGCGCCGGCAGGGGATCGAACCCCGAACCATGTGCATGGTCGGCGAGAGTCCTAACCACTGTGCCACCGACAAGTGACCTTCAAAGGAGTTCACTTCAATTTATGTTATATGTGACTATTATCAATAGTTGGTTTGTAAGGATTAGATTTGTTTTTACGAGTTGATCACGGATTGATATCAGTTGGAGAAGCATTGAAAACCACCACCGGAGTACTGGATAGCTGTTCCGTCCACTTGGTTTGGGAATCATCGGCAGTAAGCACCCACCACAAGGGTTCCAACTCAGGACCTTCCGGTTACAAGGCAAGCTGGCTCGTATACAATTCAGCCACTGGGACCCGATTCAATGACCAGTCCACGAATTCTAATTTCTACTAATTCGTGATTTGGCGCGACCACCAACCAACGCAATATCGTGACTACATATTTTGATAGTTAACAATATCTGATTAATTCTACTGAAGAAGCTGTGGCTTACACAGAGAAATGCTGAGGAAAATCTTGTTTTGATTTCTTCTTCAACATGCTAGGATTATTTATAGTGAATCTGTCTTTCTCGGCGATGAATTTATTCCAGGAAATCTGTAATCGCTGTGGTTTTTAGCCATGCCATGCCAGTGTCACCAATTACCGCTTGGACACAGCAGAATATAAACGTATGAACAGTATGGAGATGGTAGTTTAATGGGTGAGGATATATGCTATCGCAAACCAAACGCCATGCCTTTATTTCGGTGTACTTATGAGGGGTAGCACGAAGGTGATCAATTAAGGTTTGAACTTCCTCACTTAGCTGATCTTGTATTACGACGGGTCTAGGGGATGTAATGAATGCTGTAATCAATACAGATGTGTTATGTGTTTGGCTGTCTTAAAGGTGTTCTATCAACCTTTTTACGCAGCTAGGATGTCGTCTGTTGTAGCGTTTGGTATACTATGCGCGGAAACACCCCATCTAGATAACATTCATCACCATCACTAAGTCTAATTAGACAGGTTGTTTATGTAAAACAGTTTAAATCGTTTATTTTAAAGCTGATCTACCTATGTCTTGATAAGTTCGCTTAAGAAACATCTCCAAAAAATGTCCACTTTCGATTGAATTATTTTTCAATTCATAAATGAAAACAAAACACATAGTTCAACAAAGAGTCTATTTTTGCCGGCAAATTCATTCAATTAGTTGTACTTGTGTACGTTTGATTTGTCAGATAAGGAATAAAATTTATTTAGGGTTATTGTTTACGTCATCAAAATATTTCAGAAAATGTGACGATGAATACTAAAATTATAACTTGGAATGGGGTGTGGGTTGATGAAGATTAGTGAGATTCATCGACAAGAATATCAAACCAAAATTTCAGAGGAAAGAAACAGTACTTATTCCGAAAAAGCAACTTTTCTTATGAACCTGGATTTCAAGGGAGACTTAGCCTACAATAGATATCCTTAAGAGGAAAATTTCAGCATCGTTGAGAAGAATATTTTTTTCAGAGCAACTCTGAGTACTGTTCAACAGTCACACATTGATCTGCAGAAGCCTTAAGGACAAGATCTCGTATCTGACCACTTCTGTATGCATATACCAGTTCACTTGTTGCTGTGGAGCCAGGTAAATTAGTCGTTCGACGCGTATCCTGTCCAAAAAGATTCCAGTGGCTGTATAAGGAGTGCAATAATCGAACACGTTGTCAACACTGGTCATTCCATCTCAACAAACATCTCCTTCAAAGTAATCGACAAAGTGGAGAATAAACTGTCAAAGACAGTAGGTTTTTGTCTCCTTCGCGTTGCTGAAGCCTTAGCCATTCAGTTGGACAAAAAAGAGTTATGCATGCAAAAGAAAATCGCTCAACCACTTCTACTATAATGGTTACAACCATGGTGATTTTCAAAGAACTGATTTTTTTGTGTACTTGTTTTCCTAACTCCTTACAAATCTTGCATTTCTTTAGAACTTTACATAATTCCATATTTACCTTCGTTATCTCGATCATAAGTCGCTCATTATATTATCCGTCTTCTTACGTGACTGTAACACACTTATTTTAGGCACCCACAACTCGTGACTACTACACTCTTACTAATATTCAGCCCCCCCCCCTAGTGCACACACATACAAATATATATATTTATATATTCGCGATTGTACAGCTAAGTGATTGAATTTTCCGAAAAGAGACTCTTCGTTGAACGAAGTGTTTTGTTTTCGTGAATTATTTTTATCCATCAGTGTGGATTTCATCACCGACCAGCATCAGTTAGCAAAACCACTAAAAACCAGGAGATATTCGATAGCTAATACCTTCTAGTTTGGGACTCTCTTCAACAGTACACGCCTGTTAGGACGGACTAACTGACATAATAATCTGATTGGACAGTTTTCAGTTGACTGATTTTTTGGAGTATCTTCAAGGTCATACAGTCAGTCAGATATTGATTATTTATTTATGGTTTGAATTTCCGTGGATATGAAAACGATATATATATGTATGTATATATGTATATATATATATATATATATATGGTTTCTTAAGAAATTATATCCGGTGACGAAATTTAAACAAAGGTGTGAATAAATAAGATAATTTAAACAAA
This sequence comes from Trichobilharzia szidati, assembly GCA_944472155.2. NCBI lineage: Eukaryota > Metazoa > Platyhelminthes > Trematoda > Strigeidida > Schistosomatidae > Trichobilharzia > Trichobilharzia szidati. The sequence goes on along the minus strand of OX235276.1, from coordinate 43,894,365 downwards.
GCAAAAACAAATGAGGCCATCGTTTATTTCGTCGTCAGATTCTCTTCAGCTGCTTACAACCTAAAAGTCACTTGTGTAAATGTACAAAGAGTTTTATCATACTCGCGAAGCTCAATATTTTATTTATTTTTTTTTATTCTTTTATTTTTGGTTACAGCTTGATGCCACACCGTATTTTCAGTACAAGTATGGCATTTTCAGCATGGATATCGGTAGCCCAAATTTTGCAGGCCGACCATAGATATCGGGTGTGCGCCGGCAGGGGCTCAAACCTCGGACCATGTGCATGGTCGGCGAGAGTCCTAACCACTGTGCCACCGACTCAGAGACACATGTTAATAAGCAATACTCAGCAGTTCCACTTACGTAACTTATGAAGCAGGTCAAGGTTCAAACAAAATACGAACATTGTTAGTATTAGATATTTGGAGGCAATCGGCAGGAAGCCCAGCCTTCGACCTAGATTTCGTGCCAGTTAGCACTCATGAGCAGGGTGTATTTGCAACGTCGAAGGAACAACTCATGTCCCTTCTGAGATTCAAACCCACGTCACCCAGGGCTGCAATCAGAGAGACGTCACCACTGAGCTGGTGGGGCTCACGATTGACCTCCTGTAGGACTGTATTGGATATTTTTGATTGGATACTAGTTGGTAACTAGTGAAGTGTGTGTGCCTAGTCCCTTAAGGTTACAGATACGCCTCGCTGATGAGTACCGGCATTCATGGAACCTATGACCAAGGCTGGACTTCCTACCGAATGCCTCCAACCATCTAATACCAATAATTCATGGTGCACCGTGATAGCGAGCCACCTAGTGGAATGGTGGCGACATCGCGAACTTGACTGATAAAATTCAGTCTGCATCGAAGATGAGACTAGGCACACTAGTGTCCAATCACAATTTCAGACATGCAAAATTAATCTTGGGATACATTGAAAAATGAGGTGCACGGTGTAGAAAAGGGGAGAGAAGTTGATGATGAGTAATAGTGTGGGGAATACAACTCAAGTCATAGAAACCAACTAGAACTGAATTCCACCAAAGCCAAAAATTATGGGTTGACGGGGGTAAAAACAAAAGATTATGTACTCATTTAAGGAGAAGAGACTAGACGCTGGGTCACCAAGGCAAAGAAAGACTAATAGTTGAACCTTTCTCAGAACATAAGTCAATTTTTAAATGCTTGACAATGATTGCTTCGGCAAATTTGGAGAGAGTTGGGAAATACTGTCTATTAATAATGCTGAAGGATTTCACTGTGTTCACCTCATGACGTGTATCAACTAGATGTCTGGCAATAACACTGTTCAAAGCATCTGATCCCTTGAAAAGTTATTTTTTTGATATTTGTTCAGAGAACTGAAGGTGTGCTTTTTATTCGAACTTAGCTGAAAGAACTGAAGGATAATCAAAACTTGATCATGACACAGCCAGATAAAGACTCCAGGATCGTTTTGATAAACAAATCAGATCGTTATGCAGTCAAAAACAAATATCAATAAAGGATTGATCTATTTATCAGGATAATGAGAGGTTAATGACACTATCTTTCGATTTTACAGACCATAGGTAATAGATAGTAATGGTCCATACAGTCAAGTGTGAGGATGGATGTCCCACCGACGACATTGGTTAAGGTCGCGCTAAATCACGAATTAGTAGAAGTTAGAATTCATGGACTGGCCGCTGAATTGGGTCCCAGTGGCTGAATGGTATACAAGCTTGCCTTTTAACCTGGGTTCGAACTCTTGTGGTGGGTGCGTACTGCCAATGATTCACAGAATAGGATGAAACAGCTCTCCAGTACTCTGATGCTGGTTTTCAATAGTTCTCCACCTGATATCACTCTCTGGTCAAACTCGTAAAAATATCAATTGTGAAATCATTATACCATAAAGTGGCATGTTGTTTGGCATAGAAGTTGGAACCAGCCTGAAGAAAGTTGACCATTCACAATTTCGCCGACTTATTCCAATTTTTACATGAACTAGGTAAATTGAAATATTTCAGACAAACTATCAGTGTCATATGATGTTTGTTCATTGTTTACGAGTGTTTTCTTTGAAAAATAAATAAATAAATAGAAGAAATCATAAATGTGCTATCAGTACGAAATGGTTTCTGCTCTTTTAGCTTCGGCACAACAAACAACTATGTATTAGCAGTACTGACCAGGTGACCACAGGTTGGCCGTTATATCCTGTTCTTGATAAAATAAATATGACCTGTCTTGAACAAAAGGGAATGTAATCAGAAATACAGGAATGCTAAATATTACTGAATATAAGTGAACGACACATTTGCTGCGTTCATGATGTTTCAAAAAACACTGAATGTAGCTCACTCACCTTCATAATGCGTTGGTGTCCCACTGATAGAATGTTCACCAGCCATGCTTGTGATTAGGAGATGGATTGCCGGTCAACACATTCCTAAACTTCAGTAAGCCCTGTAGAGAGGGGAAGTTAGGTATGGGTCTGATGAAGTCTACTGAAGCTTCAGGTCCTATATTCCACTGGGAACTCAAAGGGATTATATAAATAAATAAATCATAACGCTATGACTACATCTGTAACAGCAGGAGGTAAGACACGGAAGCCAAGGTATATTTTCAAGTGATCAATCAGCGATTTATATGTATACAGTTTATATTTTTTAACGAAACACTAGGCGTGTGTTTTTCGTTTACGTTAAACGGCATTAAATAGGATATTTTGTTACTAATGCAGTAGTTGGCTGTGGGAATAATGTTCCATTGGAACCCCTTGTTTGTATCACAATGTGGTGATAGCTGGATGCTAACCAAAGTTGGTACATAGTAATTGACGTCAATGTTTATTTCCCCAATATTGGTGGTGAGAAAATGAGAACAAAGGCTTTGTGTAGGCGGATACAGTTAGCATATGGATGATCTGACACAGCCACAAAGAGATGCAAGGTTAACTTCCTGTGAGAAACAACCAATCAAAAGACTGTATTTCCTACTAACAATAATCTACAATAATGTACATTAAAATCTATAAATATGTGTTGATTTTCCTTAATAAACGATCTGTTGCCTGGCCCTTGTCTTCTGTTGTTACAACAACACTATACTCGTCCCACCATCAAATACTTTCGACTGAAGGTGCTCCAATCTTCTTGGTGCTGGCGTCTTTGTTTGCTTGTTTTGCTGTATCCATTTTCGGAGCTCGCTGACGTTCATCCGCTTCTCTTTGTTTACACACTTCTAGTGGTATATACGTGACCCCATCTCCCTGTGACCATGTATGGTCCTTCATACTCTGTCAAGTATTCACCGGTGTTTGGTTTCACTCTATCATATACTGGGTTCGCTCGACCTCTTAGCAGCGTTCCAAGTAAAAGCGTCTTCTATGACGGATCTTGAACGCCACTCAACTGTGCAACAGCCTCGACGTCCTGTAATAAGACCCATATGTCCCCTTTTACCAATCAATGAGCGTGTGATCTTAGTTTACATTAAACGACGTGAAATAGAATGTTCAAATATGTATATATAGTATTCTGTTGCTAATGCAGTATTGAACTGTGAGAATATGTGAGAATAACATTCCGTTGGAACCCGTGTATCACACACCCACAAGTTTACAAAGGATTATTGATGGGACAACCAGTTCAGTTTTCTGAATCTAAGCATAAAAGTTAATAATGATGGGACAGCTGAAAAAACAAACTATCTATGGTAAGAAACGTAAGTAACTCAATACTTAAATTATCACTGATTTCTGACCATATCACTGCACACCGAGTCAATACAACAAAGGCGTTATGTTAAGTTATATTTATTTATGATAACTTATTTCATTAATAAGCTACTAACAGTTGAAAAAAGAGGCGCGAAATAAAAAAGATGAGCTCCAAATGTAACAGCAGAAGATAAGAGGATGCATAATTGTATTATTCACTGGTAACTGGATACACAGATATAAACAATCTACGTCTAGTGTGTATTAGAATCACAAGTTGCACATACGTTCACTATTGTGCTGATTTGTCTTCCTTCCAGTTTTTTCATGCTATCTCACAAGCATAATTCATTAAATCTATCTCACTACCATTCGATATACTTGACGCTGACATACATATTTATGTTTGCATCTATATACTACTTACAAACCTTGTTAGTAGGACACACAACACACTTATATTTCAAATATGTTTTCGCTCTTACTTTATTTTATTCACATTTTATTGTTCACCAGGAGGAGTATCAGAATTGTTGAGCACCCATATAGACAATGTGGAAGTGAATTAAACTATTTTACTCGAGATTTGGATAGTGTGAGCTCCATGAGCTGACTCAAACCTGGTCCCTTGGACATAGACGAGCTAAACGGTCATTCGATTTTTAAACGACTTCGATCTAACCACCAAGCACTGCTGCCTGATGTGCATGTTGAACAATTATTCCTGTCAATCGATCAGTGATAAATAAGGTTAGGCGATTATGCTTGCCTTCTTTACTGCCATTTGATTGAACACTAGTAGCTAGTGTGATGTGTCTAGGCCTTTCTTTGGTGCAGACTGAACTCTATTAGTCAGGTTTGCAATGTGGCTACCATTCTAGGTAGCTCGCCATCACAGTGCACTGTTAATTATTGATGTTACGTAGTTGGAGGTAATTGGCATGAGGCTCAGCCTTGCCTGACCTAGATTTCGTGCTAGTTGGCACTCACCAATCAGTAAGGTGCATTCGCAACCTTGAAGGAACAATTCATGTCCCTTCTGAGATTCGAACCCTCTTCACCCATTGCTAGGTCCAAGGCTTCCTGCTAATTGCCTCCAACCATCTAAAATCGTCAAATCAGTGTGCACCATCATGGTGAACTATCTAGAATGGTAGTCACACTGCAAACCTGACTGATAGAATTCAGTCTGCACCAAAGAAGGACTAGACACATCACACCAGTTACTGACTAATGTCCAATCAAAAATATCCAATACAGTCCTACAGGAGGTCAATCGCCAGCCCCAATAACCCAGTGGTAAAGTCTCTGAATGCGACACTGGGTGAAGAGGGTTCAAATCTCAGAAGGGACACGGGTTTATCCTTCAAGGTTGCAGATGCGCCTTGCTGAATTTTTTTATTCCTTCACATTCCCAGTGAAACATAGGGCTTCAATCTTGAGGCTTGAAGTTTCTGTAGCAGTGGTGATTATTTTTACAGGATGGGGTTGCTAGCTTTATTACCAGCCTTCCCTCTTTGTCAGTCTTATTACCGGCTTAGCGAGGCAAAGGAGTACTTCGTCAGCCGGTAATCGAACCCCGGACCACCTGTGTGGTTGGCGAGCACTCTACCGCTATGCGACCGACGTCTTGCCTATTAGAGAGTGCCACCTAGTACAAAACCTAGGTCGAAGGCTGGTCTTCCTACTGATATCCTTCAAACATCTAATGACTGCCATTTATAGGATGCTTCAAACTAAAGTTGCTTGAAATCCACTTATTCTTATCAGACATTCTTTCGAAGTTTAGCTAGGTCATCCCATAGTTGCAAGTGTTTTTCGTAACATTAAATCTATGATGATAAGCAAGAAAGCAGTGGCAGTGAACCTTCTCCACTTGTAAATTATTTGAAAAAAGTATAGTATTTACCATTTAAAAAGACCTTGATTTCTTTTTGGTAAATCATGACTAGTAGTGGAATCCAGGATGCACATTTTACTCCATTTGAATCTGAAATCCCTAGTAAGTGATGGTGTCCCCATTGATAGTTGAACCCAGAACTCATCGTTTCAAACGCCGAAGAGGTATTCACTTGTACAATGGGTTTCAATTACTATTTAAGTTAGTTTTTGACTAGCTGTGGTGTCCGTGATGCACCGGATTCTGTTGTCAATTGTCTATTAAATATCATCACCATAATTCTCAGACATCGTCGGAACTTCCGTACTAGGATCCACGGGAAATACCAGTCCAGCTATGGATATAAGAACACAAAAGGCCAGCGAGGAGTCTCTTTTCGGCGAATTCATTCACAATCTCATTTATATATAACTATTTTGTGTGTGGGGGTACATTAGGATTGTCAAACAAAAATAAAGTAAAAATTAGTTAGGGTTACTGTTTACGTCATTAAAAGGTTTCTAAAATGTGATGAATAATCAAAATTGTAACTAGGAGGGGGTGACGATTAGTAAGAATTGACAAGGGTTGTGCAATATGAAATAGGATGTTAATAAAGGCATAAGTCCAATCAATAAGTTATGTAATAGGTAGAAAGAGTAAATAAAGGGTTGGTTAAGAAGATGTTACTAAAATGCCATACAAAAATTCAAAAAACAAAAAAGAAAACAAAACACTAATAACAAAGTCGTAGAACTTGGAATTATATCCAAGGTGGAAGGGAGGGTGGAGAAGTTTCTTCTCTGTAAATAAATCAAGGTTTTCTATCCGGATCACTCAGGCCTCGGCAATGCAAAGTACACGGAAGCTTACCGTTTTCCGGAGGCTTCTTTTGACTTTGCAGATAACATTGAATGAATTCTCCTCACATACTGAGTGACCGGTATTGGGTATATGTTCAGTTATAGCACTCCTTATTGATTCCCCGTTACCTTTTCGTAGCCAAGAGGGATAATGTTCTTTGACTATTTCAGATAAAACACGCATCGAACGACCTGTATATCTCGCTCCACATGAGTAAGTAAATTGGTAGGTACACACAGAAGTGGTCAAATGCAATAGTTTATCTTTGGAGTTGTTGAAGAACAATGGGTGGCTTCAGAATACCAGTCGTAATGTGACAACAGAGAGTGTTCTTTTCAGGGCGTTAGATATTCTTCTCTCTGAGATGTTGGTCAGAAGGTTGCCTTTGAACGCCACATTCATGTAAAGCATCTTCTTCGGCACAGAGATGGGTTGTTTTTTGTTGATTTTGAGCTAAATATTTTTTTGTTTTACAGTAGTTGTTTTGTGCTTAGAAGTTTACCTTGTCTGTATAGCTGTCCAACGGCATGGTTGAGGTAATTTTGAGCTTTCGACATTACTGTTGTTGGATAGAACCACATAGATTCCAATAACAAACAGTCGTGTTGTCTTTGTTACTTTGTGTGCCTCAAGAAAGTTTTGTCAGCTATACAATACTACTCAGAGGTCAGTTTTCTGTATTCACGCCACAATGAGTTAGTCTTGGTCACAATATTAACAGAAACACTTAGTCGCTGATGGCATATTAACTCCTAATACAAACTCTTCGATGACCCTGTTGAGGAGGCCAACAGGGAAAAGAAGAGCACTCGGTACATCTTATTTGAGATTTTTCAGCTGGTGTTTGAAATAATGGATGCCAGGCTCGAGTTTTATTGTGAACACGATCACTCACTGGCATACAGATACATTTGATTGAATTCACTGTTTAAATTCCAAGGGAAAATATGCAAACAAACTGAGGGAGTTGCCATGGGATCACAAATATCCCAGGTTGTAGCAGATATATTCATGGATAGGTGGGAAAACATGGCCATTGAAACGTTCACCCCCACCCCAAAAGTATGGTGGAGGTATGTAGACGACACATTCACTGTACTTAGAACACAGGGCATAAATAGATTTTTCGAACACATTAACTCAAAGGTGGAGGCAATTCAATTCACTTATGAATTGGAAAATCAGGAAGGAGGGGGAACTTCCAATGTTAGATTGTAGCGTAAAAAGGGAAGAAGATGGAAAGTTAGACACTAGTGTTTACAGGAAACCCACACATTCAAACAGATATTTGGACTTCCGATCATCTCATCCTATGTCAGTAAAAATAGGATTGGTGAAATGTTTAAGTGACAGAGCACAGAAACTACGTAGTACCAAGGAAAATCTAGGACAGGAAGTGATGCACACAAAAGAAGCTTTGAAACTTCATAACCACCCTGATAAATTAGTCAGGAAATATGTAAGGAAATGTAAAAATAAAATAAATAATGATAGTAGTGATAGTGATAATAATAATAATATTAGTGACGACCTGCATGTCAAATATGCACAAGACAACTCCAACAATAAGGAATTTAAATCATCAGTAGTATTTCCATACAAAGAAGGAAACTCGGAAACCTTACGGAGAATTCTTAACAATGCAGGAACAAAAGTGGTTAGCATTCAAACCCATAAACTCAATTAGAAAGAGGTTTTGTCGGTTAAAGGATCCTGTGGATCCTAGGATGGCAAATAGGATAAGCCAAAGAAAACTATAAAACTCAAGTTTTAAATTCGTGTGATTACAACTGATATGATTATGAACAATAAATTTTCATTATAATATAGGTTTTTGTATTTCCCAATGAATGAAAAACAAAACCATATTGTTGCGATATACATCGGACAAACATCTCGAGAAATCGAAATCAGAAGAAATGAACACCGTAGAGCATCTGTTCGACCACCAAGAAATCCGGTTGAACTAGAAAAACTTGAAAAATCATCAGCCAGCCATAGGTCTACATGCTATAGAATCAGGTCACAAAATTGATTTTGACAATATTGAAATAATTCAGAAAAACTTCAGAAATCACAAAGAACGTCTAATATCAGAAGCACTTCATTTCAAGTGGAATCCAAATTGCCTGAATGGGAATGATGGATTAAAACAGAATCTGACCTGGTTACGACATCTTCCTCCCTCCCCCATGAAGTTACAAGATCAACACAAATGGGGATAAGCAAGTTCATTATGTAAACACACGCTGCCTTTATAATTTTAAACACTGATCAAATCCAACAATCTACATTTGGTTTTGTTATCTTTACCAATTGACCAACTTGACAACGAAAAATGATCCCAGACTAACGAACGATGATCAAGTTAGTAAACTTTTTTTGATATCATAACAGATGTACCTTTGTTATTTGGTTTAGTGATCTTCATTGTTATTTTGACTTTCAATTAGTACTTTTAACTTGACCTAAGTCTATTTTCTCACCTCTTAACTCTTTGTTATATATAAGCTGAGTGGATTTTGTAAATTATGGTTTAATAATACTTTGATAAAGCTATTAGCAGCATTAAATAGCGAAACGTCAGTAAATACAGTATCGTTTTATTCATTGGGAAATACAAAAAAAGCCTTTATTATAATGAATATTATATACCCAATGCCCCAATTTTTTCAAACCGTTAAAAGTGAACTTGGTTTGGACATATGTAAAGTTACAGCAGTTATGCTGTTTTTATAAGGTGAGGTTGCCTCCTCTCTTCTCTGGGCTTACTCCAGGCTTGGCGAGTTTTAGTAGTGAGTCGGTTGGTTATCGTATGATGAATTCATCCACCAGTCAGCATTAAATACGCCAAGTAGATATTTGAAACAACTTTGTTATAACTAACCATCGAGGATGAATTAAAATTCACAAAAGATTTTAATACCTAAATATACTGGGGATTTAGTAAACAAAAAAGAAACATTTACGAAAACGAAGTTCTCTTCTAATATTCAAGTATTTCGTAGGCGTGTGTAAATGTGATTTTATATAAGAGAGAGAGAGAGAAAAAAAGAGGAGATACTTAAAATGATTCAACATATGACTGATTGACAGATAAGCAGAAAGACGAGTAGGTGGCCCAGTGTTAGTATTAGTACCTGGAAATATATAATTTTCACATAATCAATCCACTTAGACACATGTAATCTTGATAAACATAAAATAGTAGGCAATAGGAATGACTGTCGAAGAAAACAAAAGGTTCTTTTTTATTACAACTAATTAGGTGTTTTGTTGAATACCATAATATTATAATCGGTAATTTCTTTCAGTAAACAGTTTTAGGCACTTCAGTCAGCTTTTCTTGGTGCATCTTATTATTATTATTATTGTTCCATTGGGTGCCTAGTGGAACATAGGGCTTCAACTACACGTCTCCACTTGCTCCTGTCTTCTGCTGTACTTTTCACCTGCATCCATATTATTCCATACTGTTTCAACTCCTCTTTACACGATCTCCTCCATATCACACGTGGACGTCCCACTCGTCGCTTCCCTTTCGCGTTCCACTCGAGGGCCTGACGCGCGATGTCACCCAGCGGCCTCCTCAGCGAGTGTCCAGTTCATCTCCACTTTCTCCTGCATATTTGTTGGGCGATTGGTTCTTGTTTTGTTCGTTCCCATAAGTGTATCTTATAGCCATTATTTATTAGTATTGATATATTCGGGTCCCAGTGGTTTAATGGTCTGCGAGTTAGCTCACCTTGTAACCGGAAGGTCCTGGGTTCGAATGCCGGTGGGTGCGTACTGCTGAGAGGTCTCAAACTAGGCTGATGAAACACCTGTCGAGTACTCTCAAATTTCGGCGTCGGTGGCACAGCGGTGGAGTACTCGCCGACTACGCGTGTGGTTTGGAGTTCGATCCCTAGCCAACTCGCTACTTTACCTCACTAAGCCAGCAATAAAACTGGTTGAGAAGGAAGGTTGGTCATGAGGCCAGAAACCCCATCTCGTAAATATAAACACCACTGCTAGCGAATATTGAAAGAAGTAACCAAATGCGTAAATAGTGCAGTCTTAGCTCACTTGATAGATACTGAACACCCGATAAAACTTGACCAGGTGTTCTCAGTTATTTACCGCGTTCCCAGTAATTTATCTAGAGGAGCTCGACTACATCTTCTATCAGCAGCTGAAGGGGTTGCAATTAATATCAGAAGACCATCTCTTTGCATACAGAAGAAGTATGTTCAACCTCTCTGTTTACCTTGGCCTACCATAAATCCAAGAAATCCTCCATTAACACTATAAATTCCTCTCACAATTTTCTTTTCTTTTCTTCTTCTTCTATTCCTCTGTTTCACTGACAATCGTTCATTTTCGACTTTTATGATTTCATGACCTTTCTTATGATTTTATTACCTTAGGTTTAAATAGTGCTTTTCTAACTTGCTACCTTATTTACATAATCCTGTTCATTCCACTTCATTATTATTATTTGACAATCATTCACCAATAGTGCTTGTAATTTTACACAATATCATCGTTATTATCTTACAGTCATTCTTATTGTCGTTATTTTCAACCTTGAACTTATGTCTAGTCCGCCCCATTCGTTGGTTTATTTTCATATTGTCTCACACACCCTGATTACACACACTCTCTAAACCTGTACTTTCTGTTGACTACATTTATATATATATATATATACACACATCATTAAATTAAATTACTTCATCTGATTTTGTCCCATGTTCTCATTGACCATGCATATTAAAAAAACTATCTGACTATTGTTCCATCCCATCTCATACTTGTTCCACAATACACTTTCTGATATGCTTCTAATTTGCCTTTACTGGCTGGCTATTGTATGCTTAAATTAATAGATTTATAATTGTAGGGCCTGAAGAAGAATTTATTGAAGACAATTGTTCGCTCTAAATATTTTGTTCTGAATATTGAAATCTCTAGCTTGAATCTCTGCGTTCCACTAGGAACGTAAAGTAATAAAATATTTAAAAAAAACAGAAAATAAAAAAATTGACACATTGAACAATCACTTGACATTCAATTCGGCTAGCGCATCTTGTATCATGACACTGGATGACTACAAGAAGCTGAATATTCATAATGAATTTTTTTTCTATAGAACCATCATCTTTCATTGAAACAACTTGACTGTTGGGCATTTTCGCTATTTTAATAGAGATTCTGTGAGTTTGCATCTTTACCAAAGGTTATGTGTGAGTTTGTTTCCTACAAATAAGTACAGACATATTAATAAAACATCACGAAAAGTAAGGAAAATGTCTGAGTGAATAACAAAGTTTGATGAAATTTGGGAACTACCTATGTTAGACTGCAAAATACAAAGAGTAACAGATGGTAGCATAAAAACCACGATGTGCAGAAAAACTACACACTCTGGAAGATTCCTTGTTTATCACTCAGCTCATCCACTCATGGCAAAATGAGAATTAATACAAGGTCTTGCAGATAGAATACGCAAACTTACAACAACACCAGAGGACCAGCGTAAAGAAATAAACGTCCTATTCAAAATGTTACTTGACAACAACTACCCAAAAGAATTTATCAAAGATAATATAAAAAGAGGGTAAAATGGGAGAATGATAAGATGGAAAAATGCAAACAAACATTCACAATACCATATAAAAATGGTACATCAGAGGCAATTCGAAGAAACCTCAAAAATAATGGGATTCGCACGACGTTCAAACCGACGAATCTAATTAAAAAATAAAATAAATCAACTGAAAGATCCCATGAAAATGATAGATAAAAACAATGTGATTTATAAAATATCTTGTGCTAAGTGTCCAACTAAATATGGGGGCCAAACGTCCAGATCACTCAAAATAAGAGTGAATGAACATAAATGCCTAACTAAAGGTCAACCAACAGGAACACAAGCCTACAAGGATTTAGAAAGAAATTCATCTATAGCTGCACATGCATGGGCCAAAAACCACAATATCGATTGGAACAATGTTTGTATTCTGAAGTCGAATATGAACAAATGGAAAGAGAGATTTATAACAGAATCTGTATTCATTAAGGTCACACCGGATACATGTAACTGTCAACAACCTGGAATATAATTCTGAATACACAAAAATAAATGAACACAAAAATGAAATATATATATGAGTACAAATCATAAATGTGTGAATTAAAAACAAAACAATTCCAACAATGGTGTGAACACGGGCAGTAATTTTGCTCGAATTATTACCAAGATCAAAAAGAACTTATCATTGTGTGTAAACTATTTGATGATAAAATTAGACAAAGATAAAGTATATGATCAAACATATAACAGATGATAGTTCAGTGGTAGAATGTGGTCCGGAATTCAATTCCCTGTCAATACCCTTTTAAACATCGCTTGGCTAGTAGTAAATCTTGTAAATAGGAAAGACTGGACACGAGGCTAACAACTCCACACAGTAAAAGCAACACTGCCGCTGCTGAAACTCCAAAGCTGAAGCTTAAAGTCCTCTGTTCCAGTCAGAATTCAAAAGGATCACAATAAAATTCAACAAATTGTGCAGTGAATCATTTAGAGTTCTCAGTCATGGTTTCGATGATATAATATTTAATTTTAGCTTGTTCTGTTCTTGTTCCACTCTTACTCAGTAAGCATAATGCCTTGAAAGATATGATACACTAGCAACATTTTACTAATCCACTTCGAACCGGACTTTCTCCTTAAAGTCAACTGTTGGATGGTGACTAGCAGTGGAATCCAGGATGCGCGTTTCGTCCTATTTGGGACTCCTGAGTTGGATGGACCTGCATTCCACAGTGAGTGATGATTTTCCTACCGTACCCAGTGCTCCTAGTTTCAAAGACCAAAATGTTGTCCACTAGACCAATTGATACTTCAAGTTGCATGACCAGACATCATCGAAGCATCTGCACAAGAAGCCGACATGTCAACCTGAGACCAAGCACTTCAGTCCAGTCGATCGATGGGAAAATCTAAAATTCAATTAAATAATTAATATGACCCGTTGCACAAGAGGCAGTTGCTCTCGTGGCCCAAGTGGTCTAGTGGATAACGCTTTGGCGTTCGAAACTATGAACACTGGGTTCGAGCTTCATTGGGAATATCACCACTCACTGTGGAATGCAGGTACATCCAGCCTACAAGTCCCAAATAAGACGAAACCCGCATTATGGATTCCACTGCTAGTCACTATCCACCAATTGACTTCAAGTTACGTGACCAGACATCGTGGAAACATATGCACAAGGACCCAACATGTTGACCTGAGACGGAGCACTTCGGTCCAGTCAATCAACGGGAAAATTTAAAATTGAATCATAGGTTTCATCACACTCGGAACAGATTGATAAACGATATGTGGAAGGTAGCATTAGTTGTCACCAAAAGCTTTAGAAATAATTTACATGAAGGCAAAAGTTTAACTCTTTTTGTGTTTTTTCCTCAGTCTTTTTGAGGAACAAATAAGTTTGGCGGGGGAAGAGGCAATGTGGAGATATCAGGATTATACCGCACAAAAGCAATGCTTATTTGAGTAGTTCAAAGTTATTCACGCCAACTAACACTTATTTTTTATCTAAAGAAGTAGATCTAAATGTCGAGCGACCAATTGGTTCGTTTACTATCAAGTTTATGATTAGTCTCTGCGGATTTGTGCAGCTTGGAGAGTTAATTCTTTTTTGTTCCGTTTTGAGTCCGTTAATTATCTTGTACGTGTTAGAATACTATTGCTAATTTTTGAAATAATGACATACTGGGATAACTAGAATTGAATAAAGTGTTTACAAATGACTATTTACCGATTAAATCATATAGATCGAAAGAAAACCTGTTACTCAGGAAGTATGCCGAAGAAAGTAGAGATGGATCAGACACACGTTGTGCAGACCGTTGGGTGATATCTTCAGGCCCTCCAGTAGAACCTGAATGGGGAACGACGAGTTAGCTGTTTGAGAGTGAGACGAGGAGGAGATGAGAGCCTTTGGGCAATCTTGGAGACAGCTGAAGTGGGCTTCATAGGGCTGGACAAAATGAAGGCATGCTGTTGAATCCCTATGTTCCACTCAGAACCCAAGGAAATAATAATGTTATAAAAACACATCATCTGAACTCAGTATCAAGTCCGTGAGTGTGCTTAGGAACAATTTTTCCAGTCTTACCCTCCAGAGAAGAAATGAAGAACAACAATAGTTCTATTTCTGAGCCTCTTTTCAATTCTGGACATCGAGAACCCTTGCATGATTGCTTTACAGTGATACCCAGGGATCCTCAATGTCTCAAGATACACCATTTACACACAGCTGAATCACTGGCTGCTCGGAACTTCAAAACAAACTCGTGAGTTCAAAAGTATTTCATACATTCCCTTACAGTTTATTGCTTAGTGTTTAGTTTATCGTTATAATTATGGTTTTACTATTATTATAATCATTGTTTATTTATTGCATTTCTCACACAGATTTCATTTAAACACTTTGCCATATTTTCACTGACTTTTGTACTTTTTATGCATTTAGATTTATTAGGTCACTTTTCCACACTTATTGGCTAATACAAACTTCCGTTTTTTCTTAATCTCCACGTGTTCATTCTCCTTCTGTATTACATCATATATTTGGTAAAACATATGCTTCAACATTATTACTAGAATTTAGTTGGTTTTATGAACTCTCTGTTGAATAATAAATACAGTTGTACTACTTTTGAAAACGGTTCGGAGAAACGAAAGTCTTCGTTCCTGTTACATCTTCGTTTCATTACTCATCATCGCTGAAATTTTCTGTTCATTTTTAAAGATCTACATTATTTTGCACTATATGTTTTCAACTACTTATATTATTTAGTTAGTAATATATACTGTAAAGATGAAAATAACTTTATATTCCGAGTGGTACATAGGGTTTCAAACCAGAGTTTTGAAGTTTCGGTAGCAGTGGTGTTTATTTCTACAGGATGGGGTTGCTGGCCTCATTCCCAACCTTCCTTCTTTACCAGTCTTATTGCTGACTTAGCAAGATAAAAGGAGTGCGTCAGCTGTGGACCGAATCCCGAATCACATGCGTAGTTGGTGAACATTCTACCCCTGTGCCACAGTCGCTTCTTTGACTTTCCTTTGTCCTAACATAAGAGTATTGAAGAACATATACGATGAATACCTGATAAACATTACGTCAAATGAGGCAAGACGTGGAAATATCTTGTCCTTGTAAATTGTTCACTGGTGAACAATGAAATTTATTCCTAATAATGAGTACATTAAAGTGAAATGAACTATAAATTAACTGTTCACTAAAAAACCTATCATTTGGAAAATAGTGAAGTTTATTTTTTAAAAAGGAGGAAAATCTTAACGTGAGCAGATAAAATGATAGAGAACTCCATCTATACCACAAATAAGCAGTACAAAATTAATCACTTGACTAGTAAATACTTTTTTTCTCGATAAATTTCGTCACAATCCAACAAGAATTAGAGAATGATTGCAAACCAAGAGTCATTTAGTAGTTGTTACTTCTTAGTCTGAAACTCTTCAGTAGTATTCATTCATGAACCCACCAGGAGTCGAGTTGAGCACACAGATCTTCCTGTTGCCAGGTTGCAATCCAATAGACCGTTAATTTTAATTTTCGTTGATTTACTAGGTAGTTTTCAATGAAAATTACTCAAAACTTCATGCAATTCTTCCCATTAATAAACTTGAACAAAGCAAGAACAACAATTATGCCAGGATAATATGAGCTCATCTTTTATTATTTCGAGGATTCTTCTCATCTGGTTACAACCTGAACGATGAAAAATATGAATTACATTACATTAAAGATTTGAACATACTTTTCCATGATCACAAGGAGTAATTGGTAGGAAGTAAAAGTAACGTTAGTCTGGAATGATTTAAATAATTAAGAGTTACAAACACTGACTATTTATAGAATAATTAGACAATTAGGCTTGGAAACAAAAAGCAGAGTTGTGTATATATGTGTGTGTACAGAAACAAGGTTTAGCTAGAAAGAACATAACAAAAAAGTAGGTAACGTAGCTAAAGAAATGTTTTATGTAATAGCCAAAAAAAGAAAAGAACAAGGTAGGGTGAGTCATGTTTAGATGAGAGAGTAGACTTTTCTAAACAAGAAAAAGGGTGACTCATAAAAGTTGTATATTTTGTTATCACCAGGGCAGTGCAAGATTCACCACTGTCTCTTTCTGCGTACATAGATTTGGTTTAAGTTGTTTGATAGCAATTGCTACAGTAAAGCGTAGCAAGCTAGGTTTCTTTTGCTTGTTTATTATTTTGAACGACTTCAAGTTGTCTACAATATGACCAGTGTCCAATAGATCACGCGCAACCACGCTGTTTAATGCTTGCGGACCTTTCACTCTCGAATTCTTTGGTATGTGTTCGGAAATGTGGACAATAACCCTTCTCTCTGCTCTTCCGATGTATGTGCTTTGGCACGTACATGTAAATCGGTAGACACAGTTGGAGGTAACATGAGGTGGGTATTTGTCCACTTCTGATTGTCTCAAACAACTAGTTGTTTGATAAATACATAAAGGCTTGGCGGCTGGATATGTTCTTTTCAGGGCAGCGTTCAGTTTGCATCTTATTTTACTAGAAGAATCATCACCTTTGAATGCAAGCTGCAGAAAGATAGGCTTTTTCTCTACTATGTGCTGCTTTTAAATTTTCAGCAGGACGCCTCCCATACTTGCCAATGAACTTTTGTGGCTAACCGTTGTCGCGTAGGCATTTCACCACAATAGGTAGCTCTTCCTCAATCTTTTCTTTTGAACACAGCTTCCTTACACGATCAAGTAATGTTCTCACTAATCCCTTTTTGTAACTTATAGGGCAGGAGCTTTTGAAGTCAAGATAAACCGCCCTCCAGGTCTCTTTTCTGTGTATATATCTTATGATTTTGCCGTCTATATCTCGCTGGATATCCAGGTCAAGAAAATGGAACTTCTCCTCTTTTTCATGCTCCATTGTAAACTTAATATTAGGATGGGCGCTGTTCAAGACTTTTAATACTTGAGATGCATCATTAAAAGAATTACAAATAATGAAAGCGACATTGACATACCTGGTATAGAAGTTTGTCTGACTGATTGCGGATTTCAACCCTGTTTGTTCTAGACTACCCATAAAAATATCTGGCAGAATCGGACCCAGGGTGTTGTTGAACTGGAACTGTACGTCTTTGGTACACATAAGTAAAAGTTGTTTGAGTTCGTTCTTGGGCAGAGGAAGAAGTTCAGCATGTTGACATATAATTTATATTGTTTCTTCCAACGGGATCTTTGTAAACAGTGAAGACACGTGGAAGGACACCATTAATTTATTTGAGATGCTTAGATTCTCTAAATGTTTAGCGAATTGGAAGGTGTCTTTCAGGCTGTAGACTACTAATTTACCACGGATCGGTTCTAACATTTCTGCTAACCACCTAGCTACTTTGTGATACAGCGGATTAACCATAGATAATATTGGTCTCATCGGGATGTCAGGCTTCTGCATCTTTGGTAAGCCGTACAGGTAAGGCAATCTGGATCCCTTAGGCTTCAGTTCGTTGTATATGTTGTTGTCAATCAACTTCTTCTTCAAAAGTTCTCTTAGCTTCTTTGTAATCCGTCTTTCCATCGATTCGGTTTGATCTTTCTTCGATGGATCAGTTCGAAATGTTGATGAGTCATTCAGAACTGATTCCACTTTCTCCACATAATTATCTTTATCCATTATCACAACACCTGATCATTTGTCAGGTCGCAGAATAACAATAGACTCATTCTTCATTAAGTTTCTTAATGCCAGTTGGTGATCTTTCTACAAAACTGCAGATTTTGGATTCGGTGATATGATATACTGATTAGCAATGTCGATAATGTCACTCAATGATGGCTGTGTAAGCAGTCACTAAGTTGTATATATGGATCCCAAGTGAAACCCACTATCGACAAGTAGACTGTAAAAATTATAAATCAGAGGGTGTCAAACGGCTGACTGAATTGCAATGTAGTTAATACAACTACCCAACTTTACAGGGGTTAATTGTGTATAGTTTGTATGCAGTTGCTTTAAAAAAAATTCCACATTAAGATGAAAGAACAGATTTAATGTGTGTGGACTGACTATTTTCATCAGTGTATGGTTTATATGTGCATTACAGTTTGTTTTAATTTATTGTAAGTAAACAATATAAATAAGTCTGCTAAATGCGAATTTCTGATTCCTCTCCTCTCCATGATATTCTCTAGTTTACTAGTAGTCAACCATTACGGATTACAGCTACAAATAAGTCTACATTTTTACGTCTCTATAGAAACAGGTGATATTGAAAAGTATCTTAGAAACCATTAACAGCGGTAAATCAAAGATTATGTTTAAGACTTTGATGTATAGTGTATAGCAAAGAATTTCCGAGATAGAAAAATTTCAGTCCATCCATCCTGTTTCATTGGGAAGTGCATTTTTACAGTTTTGCAGTCATTCACCTTTCCAATGAAACTAAATAAAAAGCAACTCAACTGGTTGAGTGAATATAGGACGAAAGAATAAGTTCCCACCATAAAACCCAACTAAGCAAAAACTTGCATCAAGAAAATAACACAAAGTCTTTTACTTATCGACTTTGACCATGGATTGATATCAGTTAGAGAAACGTTGGAAACCAGAGAGTACTGGACAGCTATTTCATTTTCGTTTGGCAATCATCGTCAGTACGCACCCACCACAAGGGTTAGAACCCAGGACCTTCTGGTGACAAGGTAGAAGTTAGAATTCATGGGCCATTGGATCGGATTCCAGTGGCTGAGTGGTATACCAGCTAGCTTGCCTTGTAACCGGAAGGTCCTGGGTTCGAACCCCGATGGTGGGTGCGTACTGCCAATGATTCCCAAAATAGGATGAAACAGCTATCCAGTACTCCCAGCTGATTTGCAATGGTTCTCTAAATGATATCAGTCCGTGGTCAAATTCGAAAAACAAATCAACCCTTGGAAAGGATTTTGTCCCAATGTAAACCTCATCATACAGCGACATTAGTTAAAGAATCACTGGAAATCGATCAACACTAGAAGGCTGTTTCATTCTAGTTAGGAACATTTCAGAAGTAAGTACCAATTATACCTCTAGAGGTTCCCACCCTTGAGGATCCTTTGGTCTTCAGTGGTCTTGTGACCTGCTCTAGATCATAACGACGTCTAAGTTTAGATTAATTAAGTTGATCATAATATCCAAAATCTGATGAGATTTTATTTAGCCTAACACGCAACAAGTAGCTGTGATTAAAACAGTTAGCAATTTAAGGACATACGGTACTGATTAAGTCCTGTTCCTGACTTCTTTTTCAGTTCTACACTTTCAAATATTAAAGTATTTAAACAGTTTTGCATAAAATGATAGCGTCAAAATAAATTCAATTCCTTTATTTTCTATGCTGTTTTATAATTTGAAATGTAACCTAACATATTACTTTGAATGTTCTTCTGTAGAACGTAGATTTGATTTCTTTTTATGGATATATGAAAAATTAACTTGTCACACTAAAGAATATATTGTCACGTTTACAGGGGTACCAAAAAGGTTATAATTCAAAGCTTCATGCTTGTCAACACTGTGTCTGGGATTCTTATTTGCAAAGTAAAAGAAAAGAAATCAATGTAAAACTTGGAATCTGACATCATTTTAAACTGCAATGGTAGACTAAATTAGGAAAGATCTGCAGAACTTGATTTTCCGTTATGTTGATCAACACTTACAAGTACCTTTCTTTCTAGTTCCCTCTGCTTACAAAAAATTAGGTCGGCCACCTGATTAAAACTGTGGCCAAATTAAACTTTAAGCACCAGTAACTAACTACCAATGAAGTGCGACCGCATCGACGACCTTGAAACGCTCACTGAGCAAGTTAGTGAAATCCTGCAAATAATTTTGTCATCATCAACAAAATATGCTCATCGAAGTTTTACATTATTAAATGAGATATCTAGCAAGTTTCAGCTTAGGTTTGGGAAAGATTAAGTTATGGTTTAAGCCAAGGACAAGTTAGGGTTAGGTTGACCTAACAATTATTAGGTTGGGAGGCGACAATAGGTTTGGTTCGAGTTAGATTACAGTTAGTTTAGGGATATTTTCACGTTAGGGTTAGGTTCAAGAAGGATTACGGTTATTGTTAGGGTTAGAAGACCCAAATAATTACATGCATAGAATGTGATTAAATTTCTCTGTTGATATAAGAATAGAACTTGTGCACTGTGGGGGTAGAGTATAGTTCCATTGTGGGTAAAATTTATTTTGATAAAGTTTCATAGTGTTATACAGTAATATTTACTGATGACGTTTCGAGCACAATCTATTGCTCTGTAAATAATATTACTGTATAACACTATGAAACTTGATCAAAATAATTTTTACCCACAATGGAATTATACTCTGTTGATGCTGCAACCTAAAAACAGAACTATTTTTATCAAATGTGAAAGGAAAGTATCCTCTGTAACACTTTTATACAATTTCTATGCAACTTTTTCATAAATATATATATATTCCGTGCACACAAATGCCTCCTTCACATGATTGGTGATTTCGAGGTCATTCGCTTAAACTTTAACTTTACCATAACAGTCAATACTCTCACAAATTTTTCCATAGATTACAATCCATTTCCATGAACTTTGCAAAAGAATGAAAGGGAAAATATTGCAGTAGTTTGTAGCGTGCTACTTGTAAGATATATTGGGTGCCAATAAAGCAACACAACCAGATAGAATGGCCCACTGAATAACTTTGAATGACCAAACATGTTACCTCTAGATCAATATAGATAGCGTAAATGAACTGCGTTACCATGTTCATTCTGTTCTAGTACTACAGTACTGCTTGGATAGTGAAATTATAGGGAGGGATAAATCATAATGATGTGGAAGGACAATAACAATGCAGAAGTATACGAATACGAATGATGGATATAACTTTCCGTGTGCCAGTTGTCGTTATAAGAAATCTATAAGAGATGATATACTATTTATTATTTTGATTTCGTAGGAACATTCCGTGCAGGTTTAAAATTACCGCTTGTCTTAACGTTTCGATTGGATTTTAAAGTGGTCATTAATA
The DNA here is from genome assembly GCA_944472155.2 of Trichobilharzia szidati. NCBI lineage: Eukaryota > Metazoa > Platyhelminthes > Trematoda > Strigeidida > Schistosomatidae > Trichobilharzia > Trichobilharzia szidati. Next base: position 43,872,781 of record OX235276.1, on the reverse strand, counting down.
GGACCTGCAGAGAAAACATAAAATACAGCAGTCTCAACAGTGCAGTGGTATTGTAGTGACCCGTTTTATTACTCATCATAGTACTATACTTTCATTGTGTAATTGTACTTTGATTTGTTATTACTCTAAATCTTGCATGTTAACAATTGATACCTTTTGTACTCGCTCGATTTTTGAATTGTTGATTGCTGCAATAATACACTATCGTATTCCTTCGCAAGTGCCTTTTGAATTACGTTGCGGATGTCGAGTAATCGCAACGTTAGGTCACAATTATAAACGCGAAGAAATACTAAGATGTACGTGTATGCCAGTTTAATCAAAATTCAGCAGCAACAAATTGGCGAGCCCGACATAGCTGATTGATGGACTACATCATTTCGAAGTATACACAGTGGAATAAATCATCTTTGCCGTCGCATTAACTTTTATAACTTCATAACATTTGGATGTATAATTACTGATATTTCTGCTAAAAGTACCTCCGGACCTGGCGGCACAGCGACTGCTATCCCAGTTCACCCTGATACTCAAGCAGCTGTAGCAGCTGGCTGTTATGCAACACCTCAATTCCAGTTCTCTGTCCTCAAGCTTCAGCATTGTCTACAGGTGTGCAAACACTCTTACAATGGTCTGCAACTCCATTTACTCAAGCCGGTCCTACAACTGTTCAATTACAACAGTTTACCCAATCACCTCAACAACAACAGATTCAAGCACAAGCTCATCAGTTACAACCAGCTCAACAGCAAGCTTATATCCAACAACATCAGCAACAAGCAACAATGATGGCAACTGACGTCTCTGTCAGTGGTCAACCTTGTACTGTAGCTGCACGCTCCTATGCTACTCCCCAGTTTATCATTCTGGCACCAGGAGCTCCATTGAAAGTCATGACTGTTGGTCCTAACGGTCAATTGATTCAAACCACTGGTTTACCACAGCTTGTGCCAACTGCTCTTGTTGGAATGTCTATCAATCAACCAACTTCTACTCTCCAACCTCAGCAAACATCAATTCAAGTTACTCCTCAACGCCGAGTAACAACACCCCAGCAACAACAACAACATGCTGACGGACGTTCACTTTCAACCGTATCAGCAGCAGCAGCTACTGCTGCACTCTTCTCTGGCACAGCCATCTCTTCTTGTACAATTCCACTTGTACAACCAGCTTTCATGGAAATAGAGGTAACTGAATGTTTACCCAAGTCATTTCCATACTTCCTTATTACTATACTATTAACTGTATGTTAAGATATAAATCTATTCTGTAACTCCTTACAATAACAACCCCATTATTATTCTAATAATTTTTCTGGATTTATTGTTACATTTTGCACAACTTTCTAAACATTTTGGTTCGTTTCGAAGTTGTTAACATTTTTGCATATATACAGTTATATTATCAAACCTCAAAAACTTAAAATCCTCAATTCGGTTTTCATACCAGAAACTCGTATATATTTCTTCTGTAATTATAATTTACAATATCATTCCGAATACAGGTAAACTTCATTTACCTGCATTCTACGGAGGGGCTATTGTAGTGACCCGTTTTATTACTCATCATAGTACTATACTTTCATTGTGTAATTGTACTTTGATTTGTTATTACTCTAAATCTTGCATGTTAACAATTGATACCTTTTGTACTCGCTCGATTTTTGAATTGTTGATTGCTGCAATAATACACTATCGTATTCCTTCGCAAGTGCCTTTTGAATTACGTTGCGGATGTCGAGTAATCGCAACGTTAGGTAACAATTATAAACGCGAAGAAATACTAGAAGATACGTGTACTCTAGTCCAGTCAAAAACAAGCAGCAACAGTATCAATATTGCTGAGACACCTTATACTAAGATGAATACAGTAACATACGTTCCTGATGAAGTGTGTGTAGTTGGCCATTTGGATGAAACGGTTTCAATCAAATAGATATACAGTTTGCAGCTGTCAAATGGCTAGTCATGTATGTGTGCTTGAACTGTGTGATAAAGCACTAAAGAAAAGACTTACTGAAAGAATTCGAGGCGGAAAAGCTGAAGTACTTCTGTATATTACTCCACATCACGTAAGACTCACTATAATTACTGATGAGTGGAGGCGTTACTCACATTCGTTCTCTCTTGGATAAGTACATCACACAGTGAACTGCTCACCGAATTTCTTGAATCCCTTCAATGGGACTTACACAAACTGAATTGGTTGATTCTAGGGCACCTGAGAAAAGAGCAAGATCAATGAATAGAACATAGAACGACAAGATTTACATCCATATTGATGAGTTTATGCGTAGTAACTGGTCTGAACTCTCTTCATCAGCCATCATGAGGAAGTGGGAGATAATTAAACAATACATTAAAGATTGGTATTCTATGTAGTGATCTGTTAAGTTTTTGACATGTAGCAATAATTTTCTAAAAACTCAACTCTTGGGTTCTGACACTTTATCGTTACCCAGTGTCTGTTATTATTTTACTCGAAAGTGTCTTACAATGAGCAAATACTTCTCAATAAAATACGTCGAGAATTGTGTACTTTGTATTGGGGATAAATATATCATCAATACTGATGTTATTATGCAGCATCCACGGATTTTATTTAGGGCCATTCGCTTGATGCAAAACCTTAGATTGTTTTCGCAAGCATAGGCAACAAAGTGTTTGATAACATATAACATTCGTACTATTGTAATATTAGAAAGCTTTCAGTATAAATGCTTCATTTGCACCTTGTTGTTCCCTCCAATCCATGATGATAATCCCAATCAATTTCGCTAATGGCCTTGTTCCATAAAAATATTTTCAATTCATAGTTTGATGTTACAGTACTTAACAGATGTTAAGCATATTACTTGAACACTGGTGGAGATGTAAGATGCTACACTTTACGTAGCTGACAGGACGTCTTTGGTGGACTCTAGTGTAGACCTATCCCAGCAGTCACTACCTCTTTGTTCAATGCAATGAAAGTGTAGATAAACAAAAAAATTCATAGGTATAAACGGGCTTCATACATTTCACTTTTAACGATCGATTTGTATACCTGTATGGACAAATATCAGTAAAGTATGGACGGCAATAAGAGTTTTTGGAGGTTGAAGGTATCGACGTTCACGAATTGTATGGAGTATACTAACGCAAGATCTTATACCAACAACTTCTATAGTATTCGTTTCTCGTGTACCAAAGGCAAAGCAAAACAACAGAATTGATTTTTCAAATTACGAGATATATTTCGGGACCAAAACGTATTGCGAGATGATGGCTTAACTGGCTAGTGATCGTGCACGCACGTGACACGACGGAGTATCAAATGGCATGGATGCTTGACCGGAAGCCTTCAGCTAAACAAGTCGACTTAAACAGTGAGTGTCAGCATCCAATGTTGAGTGATGATTGATGTGGTGAATAATTTTGGGGAATTATTTACTGCTACACGTTGTTAGGTGCGTTGGTGTCACAGTGGTTAGGAAGCTCGCCAACCATACACCTGGTCCAGGGTTCGATCTCTGACCGACGCACATGTTGTTAGCAAAATCAACTTTTGAAAAGCGCTAGGCGCAAGCAAAAGTGTTTAACCGAGTAAAATATATATGTTACAAATGAAAAGCAGTGTTCAAAAATACAACGGAAATTATTCCAGAAGAATATGTAAGATTAGTTTCTGTGAACGTATAATACGCGTGCATGAACTGGTTTTATGAACTTACAGTTAGAGTTAATATGGGGTCGCTAAACGTGCATCTATCCACCGACTACAATATTCAGTATCGTTTTTACAAGCTGGCATAAACCAATTTGATTTCATTGTTCTCTCTTCTTGATAGTGAGCTGAAGGTTCCTGGTCTTCGGTAAACTTCTGCTTAGTTTGTCCCGCCACTCAACTGTCGTAGCTTTGATTGACTCTACAGGAGTGGTGCTGGGATTAATTATATGTAGTTTGTAGTATACAGTGTGTCAAGACTTTGTTGCTACTGTGAGTGGAGTTGATCCTTTCACCATTTAGTCCTCCGGTATCGTCATCAAAAAAAAGAGATAATAATAACAGATATAATTAGTGTAGGTTATCCAGACTAAAGGACAAAAAAACAAAAACAAACAGCTAACTGAATCTGAAGTTGATATATATATCATATCAGTAATAATAATAATGTGTAAGTGTAGTAGTTGCAGTTGTCAGGAGAGTAAGACGGGAGAAAATGTGAAGAAGTAGAACGACGAACTTAGTTGTATACCCCCGAATGGTGTATGGGATTTTAAGGGGATAGGCCATTTGGACGCAATCCTTGTGTCGCGGCATAATTATCCAGCCTTCGCGTAAAGGTGTCCACAGACGGTGCCATAGCTACATATGCGTGTAAGGAGTTCCAGGGACGGCAAACCCGTAATGAACCGAAGTGAGAGCGTACCGGGATCCTTGACCTCTGATGAGCTATCCTCCTGGGATTTCCACGAGGAAGTCTATAACCATTCAAAGACAGGACAACTATGTTTGGGTGATTCTGGTGATTTTTTATCTTCTAGGCAGTAATCAAGTGTCCCCTAAGCCGACAGTACCTAAGTGTGCATAGGACTAATTTCTTCAGTCGTTCATCATGCAGTTTATTTCGGAGACCCACCACTGTTTTTGTCGCCTGTCTTTCAACTCTTTCCATGAGGTTTGCGTCTCTTCTGAACAGTGGGGGTGAGATGATATTATGTACTTCAAGGTGTGGTCTGACGTATTTTTTGTAAAGCTTTAGAAAGAGCTCAGGAGCGAGTGCACCTAACTGTCTATGTGTAAAGTGTGTGACCGCATATGCCCTCACTACACCCTCAATGAAGACCTAAGTGAGGCCCCAACGTTGTGCAGGACAAGCTTTCGTTGCAAAGGGTGTAACTTGCATTCTGCAGATTACAGGTGCGTAATTTCACTACTTTGCACTTTTCAGGTTGAAAGTTATACCATTGGTCACCGCCCAGTCTTCCAAAAGCTTTATATCTGCCTGCAGTCTATTTGAGTTTCTCGAACACTTTATTGCCCTCCATATCTTTACGTCGTCGGCGTATAGAAGATTCAGGCAGCTTAGACGGCATGGTGGGTCATTGATAAAAATCAAAAACATCAGTTCCTCTAGGATAGAACCATGCGGCACTCTTGATGACGGGCCATGCCAAGATGCTCGGACTCGATTGACCTTTATGTAGAATTTCCTTTCAGCTGGGTAGTCCTCCAACCATAACAGAAGCGTCCCACCTATACCTGCCTGACTTATTTTGTGTAGGAGAAAGTCATGGCGAACTGAATCAAATGCCTTCTCAAAGTCTAGGAAGACCACAAGGACTGGAACATTCATATCCCAGCATCGTGTCCAATCGTCCCAAGTTGACAGTAGGTTTGTTACACAAGATTTGCCTTTTCTGGAACCGTGTAGGGCTTCATGGAGTCTATTAGTCCTATCGAGAAGCTCCCTTATGTGATCATCAATAATACTTTCCAGTGCTTTTGATACCGGTAAGAGTAGAGCTACTGGTCCATAACTAATGGCATTTCGCCTATCTTCCCCCTTGAAGATCGGAGAAACGATGGCTATTTTCCACCCCCTCGGCAGTTTCCTCGAATCCATCGAGTGTTGGAACAATTCGCATAAGGGTCTACTGAGAGCTTCGGCGCACTGTTTCAGAACAGATGGCCTGATGTCGTCACAGCCTGGGGACTTCCTAGGTGTGAGTCGCTGTAGCTTCGCTAGTACTATTGCCGGGTTAATTTGAGGATTAGCCCCTAGGTCTTCCTCCTGTGGAATAGTAGTGCCGGAATTTTGATCCGTACTGGTAATACCCACACTGCTGTTTAACTGTTTGGCGAAGGCTAAACTGAATTTTCCCATCGTCTCCAGACTAGTTATCACATTGTTCCCACAAACCAGAGACAAAAACGACAGCAACAATGTAATTTAACAATAAACCAAATTTGTGCAATTTAAATAATACTTTATCCATGCCTGTACAGTTGGTGTGTCCTACACAGGTAGGAATAAATATGTTACTTCTTATATTATCGTTACTAAATATGCTCACTAATCGTATATGTGATTTATCATATTGATGATGCCTGTAAACTGGCGTTCCTTATGCACAAAAAATGAGAATATATTATTTTATTATTATTAGTGAGGTACTGACCGTTTGGACCTACTAAGACGCATACCCTCTGGTTGGTTGGTTTTCTTTCCGACATGAGTCGATACAAGCTTCTGGGGTTCGCCAGGAGTCTTTCAGCAAGGTTGGCCTGAAGTGACCTGCTGTCACTCCTGGCTGTCACGCTGAAACAGTTCCTGAGTTTCAGGTATGTGTCATGGTCGGTCTGACTCTTGGATACTCGCGTACGTTGCGTACTTCCCTTCATCCATGAGGACCTCTCTCGACTGTGTTGCGACTAAAGGGATGGTATCCAAGATTGCTGTATGAATAATCTCTTTTACCACCTCCCAGTGTTCATCCATAGATAACCTATCCCATGCTAAGGGCTGGGCGATTATATGACATATCCCCTATTTGAAGTGGCGCACCTGCTTCACCTTGAGGGCATTTGAGCGGTTAAATTGATTTGAGTTGGGGCTAGACCTTCAGGTAGATGCAGTTGACGTGATTTTGGTGCTTATTTTGCTCTTGTTGGGTGGATTCATAGAAAAATTGTTGTTTGATATTGTTCCTAAGCATTGACGTATTGTTTGTGCAGCAGGATGATGAAATATATGGTTCATGGAATGATTATTTGGCATACCGAGTATGGTTCGTGTACATTTAGGTGACTGGCTATCGAAAAATTTCTTTACAGCTAGCTGACAACCTGTACTCGGTTGTAAGTTCTCCGATCAACTGTTGTTGCAGTACCTATTTCTGTTGCAGGAACCTAAGAATATGGTTGTTATCGAATTCGTGCTCCTGCATTCTTGTATGGTTTCTTACTGCTAAAAGTCAAAGGAATCCATAGATACAAGAAAGGATTGGTGTTCATATATGGGCAGAAACTGAAATATGTTTTACGAACACCCGCAACATGTTGTTTTCTGCCATAAATTTTAAATTAGTTCAACGCACACAACAACATATCCTAGTATTTGCTGGATCTGAATAACATCATCGTGATCAGGTGCGTAAAGATATGTGAGGTGTGCGCCATTTTGTCCTATTATTGAGTTTACTTCCATAGACTTCCTGCTTATTGCTATTATCCTGGAGCTACATTATCTGCGTTTGTACAACGACAATTCACAGGGTTATCTTGGAGTCATGTAGACGCAGTGTCCGACATTTATTGAAGCTATGGACGTAAAGTTTAGAAGCAGTTGCTATGTCCACTCATCGATCTCTGCAAGTAAGGGCTGGCTTCAGAGCATATCCCTAAATGTCTGAAGAAGCAAACAGAATCTTCAGAACCCATTAATGGTGAGAACAGGAGACCTAGCTCCTCTATTGCGAAACATATTATAGAGACAGGACATGAAATTGACGTTAATACATCTTTTAAACCTATCTATAAAGCGTGTTTGAGACGCATCCTAAAGTTTGTGGAAGCCCTAGCTGGCAATTAGGAAGTTTAAACCACAATTCTTCATCACACTAAACCTACCTTCCTTCGTAGGAAGTCATTCTGGCTGACTTTCAACATAGAAGCCCGCACACAAGTGCACCTTTTCAGGTTACCAGACTCCATGTTGCACACAAAGGTAGAGAAAAAAGAAATTAAATGAGACACTGGACAGAATACAAGTGAGGGAAAATGGATAGTGATAAGAATGAAATATGAGGGTTGATTAGATACGTGAGGTTACACAAAGTGAATGCATCTGTCATTGACAACGACTTGGAGTCATATCTCTCTCACCGCGCGCGCTTCGAAAAGGAGAGTGGCATTTTTACGTTGTGAAGTAACTTCTACTTTTGTTGTATAAATCGCATCAGAAGATTTTTGGTTTAGTTTAACTGGTTTAATTAGTTGAAGCAGTGTTTATTTTTTGCACTTTTGTCTGGATTTTATGTCTCTGTATTTAGGTATATATACATATTTGTCTGTATGACTTAAACAACTTATACTGACATGAGTCTCAAAAATAGCTGTGGACGACCGGACTACCACTTCCGGTGGATGATGGATGCAGTATGATAACTGCAACCTATGATTCCATAAAGTTTGCACTGGCCTACCACCATCAGCCTATAAGAGATGCAACGAGGCATCATCTCCGTGGGTGTGCAAATTTTGTAGCAGCCCGTTGGACGTCCTCATCCAAGAGGCCATAGGACTTCTCATGTCTAAGAAATTAAAAAAATCCTCAGATGAGGAGAAGAAGCCGGCATCTAGTACTGACGTCATAAGTGAGGATTCTAGCCTGAGTCATAAGACCGGAACAGAAACACATCCCCAAGCTCCGAAAGATGCAACAGAGGTAAAGTGTACCCAGAATTCTGCAACAGCACACGAAAATCCCCGAAAATCTAAGAGGGCGAACAGTGTCAACATTGTAAGATCGCTGGGTGATACTACAATGGCGAAGCGTTGCGTGTCTGGTGAACGCACGGCTTCCAACTGCGGCCACAGTAAGGTGGAATTAACTGATTCCACTTGGTTAGTGCCGAAAAATAGGAAGCTAAAGAATTGCAGGAAAGAGAAAAGCACTGTGCTTAGTGATAAGGTCTCAACGGCCATAAACACTAATAGGATTGTTAAACCTGTGAGCTGAAATCACAGTATCGTAATTTGGAACTTGGAGGAACCGAAGAAAGTAGAGCCAGCTGCCCGACATGCTGATGATCTCGAGATAGCCCCATCATCCATGAAATACTTCCTGAAAAAAATGGAGTTCACATAAGGACAGTCATCATAATCGGTAAACGAATCGCCGATGCAAAGGAAAGTTCCCCACGACTGCTGAGGATAGTACTGGGGAACGAGATGGAGAAAAGTATTATTCTCAACAACGAATTCAAGATCAGGGAAAGAAAGATGAGAATTAGGCCAGACTGGCCCCTGGAAGATAGAATTAGGAGAAGAGAAGCCGTGGCTGAATTAAAGGCCCGATTAGAAAAAGGTGTAAAAGACCTCAAACTGTTGGGTTTTCGAGTAGTGTCGCCCAGACCTCTGTTCATAGTTGATTGAACACGTAGGTCTCTCAGCATGCTATATGAACGCTTGTAGTCTCAGGAACAAGCTTCCTGAACTAGGAGTGTTGTCTGAGGAACTGCAACCTGATATGACTGCTATCACCGAAACATGGTTGTTAGTGGGTGTAGACTTAACTCCACCCATACCTGCATTAGAGCAGACAGAGTAAGTAGTCGCAAAGGTGGGGAGTTACTCTATACATCCGGGATGACATAGGAATTAGATCGACGTTGTCAGAAGCTAATGACAGAGGCACCAGTGAAGCCGCGTCATTAACTTGAACAAGGGCACTGTGACAATTGGGGTTATTTATAGAAGTCCTACCAGCTAAGCTGACGATTTCGTTCTAAATCACCTCAGGACGTGGAGTATTAGGAATAGGTGTCTAATAGTAGGTGACTTTAATGCCCCACATATTAATTCGGAGGAATTAACATCAACTACTTCGTACAATTGTTTCAACAGGGGACTCATACTGGCAGTACTTGAATGCGCACTTGTGCAGCATTTAGATGCACCAACACGATACCACCATGAACATGATCCGTCCACTCTAGACTTGGTGCTAACACGACAGAAGGAGGATGTCGGTGACATTAGGTGCCTGGAGCCCCTAGGCAGTAGTGACCATATAGTTATCACTTTTATGTTTGGGATCCACGCTGTCATACATAGGTCAACAGCTGCTCGTCCAAACGTTTGGAAAGCGAATATACCTGCAATGCGAAATGCAGCAACCCCAGCTGACTGATCTGTTAATACACACCAGACTGTCGAGGAGGCTTGGATGGGATTTAGGAATACACTAGGTTGCGTCACTGCACCCTTTGTACCTTGGTCTGCGCCTCGAAAACTATCTCATAAACCACCTTGGATTAGTGATGAAATAAGGAGGTTATTAAGAAAACAAGAGAACTTATCGGACCGGTTTACTGTGACTGCAAGGGATGAGTTTCGGACGGAATACCGCAAAATTCGAAACTTTTGTAAGTATAAGATTGACAAAAGTCGCATAGAGTATGAGAGACAGTTAGTACTGGATTGTGTGCTTTATCCAAAAAGACTGTACTCATATATCAAACGCAGGACTAAAACTAGCAGTGGCATACCGTCCCTCATTAGCAACACTGGAGAGGCTGCCGAGTCAGACAAAACAAAAGCTGAGAAGCTCTCCGAATACTTTTGTGACGTTTCCTCAACCAATCGTACCACTCAGGGGTGTAGTGAGGTTACTGATATAGTCACTAACACCACCACAATTATAGTAGAGGATGCAGTGGCTCTCAAACTACTGCCTAAGTTGAAGCCAGGGAAATCACCTGGACCCGACGGACTTCACTCTAGACTGTTAACCTCCTTGACGTATATAATATACATTCCACTTATGGAGATTTTTCAAATGTCTCTAACCTAGGCTGGGCTACCGAGGGGCTAGAAAGATGCCTTTATATGCCCCATATTTATTTTATTTATTTTATTTTTATTACAGCTTGATTCCACACCGTATTTTTGGTGCAAGTATGGAATTTTTAGCATTCGATATCGGTAGCCCAAATTTTGCAGGCCGACCATAGATATCAGGTGTGCGTCTGCAGGGCATCGAACCTCGGACCATGTGCATGGTCGGCGAGAGTCCAAGCCGCTGTGCCACCGACGCGCAGGCAGTTACTATCTAACTACCGGCCTGTAAGTCTGGCCTGCATTATAGCATAAGAGATCAGCTCATAGCTCATATGGAAAAACATGGCTTGACATGATCTTTGAAATATACATTAGTGTAATATTTTAAAATATATATATAAGAAAAATGCGAAAACAGGGAAGTTTGGCGGACACGCCAGCAACTTACCACAGTGGAAATACAAACTGTGAATTGCTCCACTTTTTCTTCAACATGAATTCCTATCCACTAGAAGACTTTTTTCCAAAATGATTAGTAGCATGACTGTTTTATTTAATAGTCCAAAAGAGGAACATATTTTATTTTGTGTATTACTAGTGACTTATTCAGAGTCCTTGTGACGCGATTAGACAAAGTAGGCTCTCATTGGTTGAAGATGTAATGTATAATAATATACATTTATTCCTCACTATGTAGGACACAACAGTTTTACAGGCATGGACAAGTGTTATTTACATTACGTAAATTTGATTTATGGTGAAATTACATGTTTGCTGTCCTTTACGACATTAGTTTGTGAGTACAATCTGCTAACTGGTCATTTAAGGAAGCACATTAAGAAATATAGAAATATTGTCTTCGCATTAACAAAAAAAACCCAAGTATGTGTTGGATGGATTACAAATATTTGGGGAAAAAATAAAGCTTGAAGTCAATTCCTCCATATAACTTTGGTGTGTGCGGCATCGTATCTTGTTCTTGATTTGTATTCAAATTGGGTATTAATTTGAAAAGAGTGATTTATTTGTATAATTTTGTCAGCATTTTTATCGTAAGCAACACCTGATGTGAATTCTACTGAATGCAGATTAATATTGATTATTGTCAAGCAGATTTGTTTTACTACACCCACGTCAGCCAAAGTCGCCATTTGTCACTGCATGGTTGTTCCGTACGAGTAAGTTGATTAACACGTAGAAAGCTATTTGTAAGCCATTTAAGATCATTGATACTGCTTGCACAGGATGATGTACAGCATCTCGTTATGGTGATAGTGGATATTCCGAGGATGCTGAGTCAGTGCTAGCCAAACCTTGAAGGATGATATATGAGTAAGTGATTTCAATTGTTTCTCAGCTTCAGTCTAAATTTAGATCTGTGCAACTCCTACTATAAGGCAAATAGTAGGGATGGGCTACTTCCATTGGTTGATTTTTAGCCAATGGACGTACATGTTAGTATTCCAAGGTTCCTGCAACGCTTTCGAAGTCTTCCCCAAACATTCTGCAGTGCGCTCAAAGTCAATGCTAACTGGGACACCATAATATTAACAGCTTTATTCTGAACAGTGGTTACATAATGCGCAGAATTTTCGGCGGAGTTTATTGCATGATATTTTCTCTCCGTCCAGAATCTTCAAAAGAAAGATTAATTGACAGTAGGTTGTGTGACGCAGTTCCATCTTACCTGAAGCGCAAACCAATCCATGATGATATCTCTTCTTAACCTTCTTCGAGAAATTCACGACACTTGGTTGGAAGACAATTGTAAAAGGTTCAGGAACACATTTTGTAAACCAGGGACACCACCAAGCAAATGTCGTCCTATGTATTGGGATAAACTGTCATCGAGGACAGTCCTTTTTCTCGTGTTTAATAGAAAGTTGCAAAACGGAAGGCTGTGAATGTTTTGAATAGTCCCCAGGGTGAACAATGCTATCGTAAGTCACATTTTAATAGATCTAAACAAATTGGTTAGGAGGTATTGTGCGCAGTGTATTTTTGAACGTTTTCGGTAGCCCAAGTCTTAAGCAGGCCGTCATCAATTCAAGCGCGTCGATCTCGGGAGTTTTGACCAGTTTGTCCTCTTGAGAGTTGTCGCTAGATCCGTCATTAATGCCACACACGCTCAATTGCAAGAATCTAACCATCAGATAATACAACCGATATAATTAAATTGTGAATCGCCACCTAATGTTTGCAGGAAGCCACACTGTTTAGATCTCCCTTTAGAGCAAACCACCGAATAAAAGTTTAGAAGACCGTTTGAACATGAGTACATAGAGGTCATCACTAATTCATATGGACCTCAATAGGAATGCTAAAGAGATGAGAATATTTGGAGAATACAGAGGTTCACAGAAGCATGCTATAGCAGATAGGTGCTGCAATCCTCACATTCACGGTTTTTTGTAGAAATGTTTTAAGTATGCAGGTATTTTCTGAACTCAGCCTCGTTCACGGTTTTTTTCTGTAAGCATAATAATCCCAAGAGTATCCCTAAGATGACTTTCGTTGACCCGTCTGGGTTGTTGAAGCTTACACTTCTTACATTCTGCTTAAGTAACACGACTACTGGGGAGTTGGAGCATCCAACGCGTTACGGACTAGCTACATGGGGTAAAAGACTACGAACATGTCTACGAACAACATAAACAACTCATGTTCATGGGAAATTCGCCGTCCCCCAGGTAGTACCATTTTAGTTTGACAATGGGTCGCTGATTCCCTTTTAGAGAATGATTTAATATGACATAGAAAAGGTGTTATGTATGTGAATATGAGGACCTTGTAGACTACGAGCGAATCTAACTAATGCGCTGGCTAATCTGTCTTAATCGCACGTCAACAACAACAACAATAATACCGCCGGGCACGCAAGACAAATAAAAGAGAAGACTGGACGTTGATATGAGAGCTTTTACTGTCTCAAACAACAGTCGAAAATGTTAAACAACAACTCCGTATTTATACAATTAGAAAAATCAATGTCACATTTTAAAAATATTAACAAACCCTGGGAATTCAGTAATTTAGATCAATAATCACGCAGATGCGTGAAATCAATGATTATGCTAGTGTGTGAAATAAATAATGAATAATAATGATTCACCTGCGTATATATTACCTCCCCCTTTTAAAAGAATCTTGCAAACAGTTTAGTATCTTTTTTCCTTGGGGTCGATTTGGAAATGAACTGTTTGTGTTCGTTTGCGCTGGGATCGTCGGCTGGGTAGCATCTCTTGTTTTGCTTCTGGTTTGACTGGTGGTATTTTGAAAGTTTCCAGTAGTAAATCCAGTGGCAATTTAGGTTCTTGGGATGTAATATATCGACGTCGTATCTGATTTTTATGTCTTATCCACCATTCATTCCCAACTTTAACCTTGTACATTAGAGTTCCATGTCGACATTCTATCAAGCCTTCGGCCCATTTTCTGTTCCTCGGTCGATAATCGCGCACATAGACGGCATCACCCTTGCGGTAATACTTCAGACTATTTCTTCGTTGATGTGACGAAGATGGTAACATGGAGTGGTGATGAGTTCGTAGCATTCGACCCATTAGAAGTTCTGCAGGGCTTTTCTTCTGTTCTGCCAGTGGTGTAGTTCGGTATACAAAAAGAAAGTTTTGTATTGCTTCTGATTTCGCCCCTCCCCCTTCTTTCAACAACGCTCGTTTGAAGGTGTCGACAAATCTCTCTGCCTGACCGTTGGATTGCGGGTGATAAGGTGGCGTCCGCACGTGTTGTATACCGTTTCTCTTGCAAAATTCCTGGAACGCTTGTGAGGTGAACTGACTGCCATTGTCAGATACGATGATTTCTGGTATACCGTGACATGCGAAGATCTTTTCCAGGACTGATACTGTTCTGCTGCTAGAAGGTGGTGTCACTTGTACTACCTCCGGCCACTTTGAGTAAGAGTCCGCGAGAACCAGCAGAAAGGGGATAAGGCTCCGTATACGAGGATTTAGTCAGACAACAGGAGCTCTAAGCAGATGACTGATGGAAAAGCCATTACTTCATAGGACATCCTTTAGATCTGAGTATATAGCACAACTTACCAACAAACTGGAATGTTAATGGAAAATTTTAACCAAAACGAAGATGGGTGACAAAACAAAGGTGAGAATTTTCAACAATATTGTGTTGGTTCACGAGATGTGAAAGCATGAAGAAAAACCTCCTCGCTGTCAAACATAGGCTTTTAGATGGATTTCAGAGTCATTCGTTTTGCTTTGAAGCACACCTCTCTTTTTTTGTAAAATAAAGGTAGTACTTGGGAATTGCGGCAGAGTAAATTTCCGTGTTAGTCGGCTTATATAAGAAGGTTTCAGGTGGAAATGGTTTAAAACCAACCGGAGATCACAGCAGAGAAGTGATGAAGACGAATTCTCTTAGCGAGTTATAGGCTTTAGTAATTAACTCAGCTCATTCAGTGAATATGCATGCATGCAAAAGCGATAAAATGGAGGCCGGCACGATTTAAGACCTCCTTGTTAGCAGAAAAAGATTTTAATATTTCGAGAAAAATATTTATATTTGCAGCATTACCAGTTAATTCTTTGCAAGTAGAAGAGAATAAGAATAAGGAGATAAGGAAAGGAATGAAATCTGATTTCACACTACAGGAAAACATAAAAATGTTCAGGATTCTTTAAAACTGTGGTGATCGTTAGCCACTTCTTATTGTGCTGGTGCGGTTTCTGTTGGACATTGACCAGAGACCTTCAGTAGCCCAAATAATTTGACTACTTGATGGACGTCCGGGATGTATTGTCATTTGCGGTACAATTTGCAATTTATTTTATTTATTCATTCAGTCACCAAGTCCTCAGCTAAGGCGGTCTTTAAAGCCTCCTCCCCCTCCGTCATTTCAAGATGAAGTGGAACCTAAACGACCGAAAATCAGCGTTGATAACAGTTCTACTTCATTTTCCGAAACGTCTTCTAATGCAGGAGATCTAGAAGGTACATTTTCAAACATTTGTCCGTACTAGTAATAAATTTCCTTTTACCTTTACTTTTCACTCACTTAAAGGAGTGAAAACTGGAGTTTTTCCTACACTTATTCCCCTTGATGAATCCGAATAAGGCTAAAACAACGCATTGTGCAGATCGTACCACCGTTTATTTTGTTGTCTTCTTATCACCTGTGTATAGCCTAGAAATGCTTAGTTTCTATACAGAGAAATTTAACATTTCTGTAAACGTGACATAATGTTAGTTTGCCGGTGACTCCGAATTTAATAAACAGTGTCCAGAAACTACACCTGTATAGTTTATACGCGGAAGGTTCAGTTTCGGACTAAAAACAAATTCTTGGTTACAAACGAAAAAGAGTCGCGTAGTTAAAAGCAAGTGGTGGGTAAGATGATAAGTAACTAATGATTTGAGTGACATTCTGCTTAGTTCAACTCATCATAGGAACAAAAAACGAATAAAATTACGTTATAGCGGAAGGAAAGAGAATAAAGTCAAAGATTACGTAGCCAAATGGAAGAAAGTAGAGGCATCCACCTACCAGCACAAGGAAAGAGTGATAACTACCTTCTGAACACATACTGGTAATTGCTTCAGCAAACTTGAGAAGGATTGAACCATTTTGTTTATTGATAACTTTAAAGGATCTCATGTTGTCCACATCATGTCCCGCATCAACGATATGCCTGGTAGTAGCACTATTGAAAGCGTTTGTTCTCTTGCGACATGGGCATATTTTTGAACTCTGTTTTCTGCTCTCCCAATGTAACTGCTACTGCAAATACGTGTAAGTTTGTATACACATTCAGAGCTAACAAAAGAAGGATATCTATTGACCTTTGATTGCACCATCTGCACAAACCGTTGCTTTTGCTTTATTCAGAGTAAGAATCCTCGGTGTTAAAGGAACCCAAAATCTGCACAGCCATGGAAGTTCTGTTTGCGTTCGGTGCTGTAGTGGTTCAGAAATAACGAACATTTCTCTTCACTTAACGATTGGTCCCAACTACTTTAGAAACCGCTGGTACTTCGTAAAGTTAACGAAATAAACATTGATTAGTCATCAACAACCTACCGAAATTTGGGTAGGTCGAAAAATTATTACTAGTATGTGGTATTCTAAGACTTTATAACTTCAGTGTGCCAAAATATATGAACACTAATGTAGGTTTCGAGTACGAGAATGTAGGAAAATTATAATTCAGTTAGCTTAAATTAATATTTTTTACCAGCTATTTTGAGTGGCACTAAATGTGATCTTAATGTCTAGTTGAGTGAATTATTTCATGTACTTATTCTTTTCATTGCCACATGATGAGGCATCTAAGCTGCATTTGACCCAGAGTTTCCTAGTTCCCTAATACTGACACCACAATAACCAGTAGAATTGATACTTGATTCACTTGAAATGTTGCGAAGAGTTAGCCTTACTGAAAGCTGTACTCTGATCCAGAAAGGATTTAGACGAAAGGAAATGCCAATGTAGTGATTAAAGTGCCTTGTCCAACTTAAGAGGTCACGAATTATAATTGCTTGCTGCTGTGTAACAGTAACTGCCGTTGGTTTTCATTACATAGCGGTGTATTTTGGTTCTTTTATATAGCTAGGACTTGTAGTGCTGGTACTTAACTTTTACTTATTTTGTAAGGTGTATCAACACTAGTGGGCTGATTGCTAACGAAGTCTCAGCACGGATACAAAAAGCCGACTTGAGTTATTTTGGGCACAACCATGATATCCGGCTGTTCATCAAAGTACATACATACTTTGCATCACTGCCCTCATTTCTACTTCATGGCTGTGAGGCATGGTCACTGAAGGTTAGAGACTAGCAGTTTTTGATAATTGTTGTTGCCGTTCATTTTCATGTTGGGTAGAACAACATGGTCAGTGATAAATGAGGTTAGATGTAGTGTTATGTATTAAGGAAATTTCAGTCCATGAGGTTGTGAGTCTGTATCATTTGAGATGGCTAGAGCATGCATTATGCAAACCAAACCTCATTTGACGCATGATGCTATTGATGATCTGACTAATCCTATAAGGTCTTAGCTTTTCGGTTTGGGCTACAAGGAGATATAACTGCCTGACTGGCTTTTCTGTGATGTTGAGAATCATTTTTTTCCTTCACGTTCCCCATTGGAACATAGGGCTTCAAGCTTGTGGCTTGGAGTTTCTGTAGCAGTGTTCATTTTACAGGATGGGGTTGCTAGCCTCATGCCAAACCTTTTCTCTTCACCAGCATTATTCCCGGCTTAGCGAGGTAAAGGAGTGCGTCGGCCGGGGACCGAACCCCGGACCATGTGCATGGTTGGCGAGCGTCCTAACCGGTCGGTCGGTCGGTTTTCGACATAGAACTTGGCACATATGTGCGGCAGTTCAAGTCGCCACAATCTATGTAGCACGCAAAGCAAGAGAAGGAAGTAGAAGAAATGTATAATGGAAACAGTAAACAGAGGTGTGAGACAAAGGAATAGTAATAACGGAGAACAAAACAGTTTAATTGGAAATCATAAGTCACAAGGAGTGGATGCATCTGCGCCACTGAGAACGATTTTGAGCCATGTCACCAATTGTTTCCAACCATTGGTTTTTACCGTCCCGAGGACCCCAACCAGGAAGTCTACATCTTCCTACGTGGCTTAGATTAACTGTTGTAGATTTCATTGATTGGTGCCATGTTTTCGTTTGACCGCCGCTAGCTCTTTTCCAGCCTGGCCCTATATCAGCTAACATTGCCCGTCGAGGAAGGCGATGACTAGGCATACGTAGCACATGTCCTAACCATCTCAGTCGAAGTAATTTCACCGTTTCGTCGATTGATTTCCCCGCTTTACCTAGCACTCGACGCCTAACCTCAATATTGCTCACCTTATTATACCACTTGACACGGGAGATAGAACGCAGACACCTATGATCAAAGACAGCTAGCCTTTTCATGTCTTCTGCTCTCAATGGCCAGGTCTCACAGCCATAAAGGAGGACGGAGCGGACTGTTGAGCAGTACACACGCCCTTTGGTCGATAGTCGGACATCGCGTCTACGCCAGAGACGGCGAAAACTGGCGAATGCGAACCTAGCCCTCTGTATTCGTGCTGAAATTTCGTCTGAGATCAACCCGTTGGGGCTGATGGTACTTCCCAAGTAATTGAAGCGGTCAACGTGTTCTACCACTTCACTTCCTATTTCTAATCTAGGGGTCGATGAGGTCCAATCCTGCAGCATCATCTTACATTTTACAGGGGCGAATCGCATGCCAAACATACGGAGATTGTTGCTCAGGGTGTTCAGTAGACTCTGCATTTTGTCAGAGTCCTCGCCTAGAAGGACTATATCGTCCGCATATTCTAAGTCAACGAGATTATTCCCTGGTAGCAAGTCAATCCCTGAGTCGCTGAAGTGTGATAGGGTTAAATCCATTAGTACGTCTATGATGAAATTGAATAGGAATGGGGATAATGGGCAACCTTGACGGACTCCACTAGTCGTCACCACTTCAGATGACAACTCGCCATAAGCCCTCACCTGGCTGCATGAGTATGAGTAGAGTGCCTTAATCAGTGCAATGTATTTTCTTGGCATTCCCTTTACAGCCAGGCATCGCCAGAGAACCTCCCGGTCGACAGAATCGAAAGCCGCCTTTAGGTCAAGAAATATAATGATTGTCGGACGCCGGTAGGAATGCCTATGTTCTAGAATCTGTCGAAGGGTGAAGATGTGATCAATACACCCTCTACCTGGCCTAAAACCTGCCTGGTTTTCTCGTGTTTGTGTCTCCCGAGCACCACTTAGTCTACGCAGTATTATTGAGCCTAGGATTTTAGATACTATATTAGTCAAGCTAATCCCTCTGTGATTATCACAAGACGACTTGTCCCCCTTCTTGTATATCGGGATGATCAGTGACTTACACCAACCCGATGGAGCGTCCTAACCGCTATGCCACCGATGCATTGATGGGTTCCAAATCGTTTGACTTGGTGCGGGTGTATTCACACTCATTTTCCACAATCTGAGAATCACTGATCTTCATGTGTTTATTCTGCTGTATGTATTAGCCGACTGTATTTTTCATTACATTCCTTCTTATTGGACATGTAGTGTCCTCAGCCACGAAGATATTGACTATCGTCTGGTAAGTACGACTGCACTATACTGATCCTCACTGTGCTTTTCATTAAGTGAAGTGTAGTAGACTTAATTGTATAAAATCTTTAGGTTGTCAAATGTTATCTGTGTAACAAATATTTCTTACTACTTTTGATTTTATAGATGCTCCGCTTACACTAAGTGTATCAGATTCATTGGATCTTGAAATAAGTAACGAGCCTACAACTGTCGGAGCAAATGAAGTTACTGAAACTACTGTTCGTCGACTTACTGTACTTCTTGAAAAACGTGCTCTAACCAATCAAGAAGCACGAACTAAGTTCCCTGATCAACCAAAGCGTTTTATGCAGTCGGAAGTGGAACTTCAGGAAACACTTGAAGAAATGCAGGTTAGTCTCTAACTGTAAAACGTAAATGATAATGCTATGAATTCCTTTCCAAATGAAAATTCATAGAATTTTGAATTAATTACTTGTATTGCCATAGTAACTGTATAGACCGCAGCCAAATGTCAGGTCTCATGTGTTTTATATACTGTAGTGAATACCGTGGCGGAAGTATTTCATGTTCTCAAGGCAATTAGAAAATTGTGATTGCGACTATCTGAAATCAGTTGTCAGAAAAGCTTCATTTACTTGTGACTGCTCAGTTCTCCTTCTTGGTAATGCTTTCCTGTGTGCACTGGAAGAATTCAATTCGAAAGAAGTAGAGATCGTACCTGTTTATTACAGATAAGACCTTGTTGACATTTGAGATGGAGTTGTGGTATAGAAAAGCTCTGATGGTTTATTATAGGTAGCTCACTAGCCTCATACAATGTGACTTTTCTATTATCCGCTTGCATATATGCTGTCTTATTACATGAGTAATGTTTTATTTTCGTAAATGGATTAACCTATGTCGTTGTGTCTTTTTTACCTCTGCTACTTATTCCTTCATGTCCCAACTAGTCCAGAAAGGCTTTTTAGATGTCAGTAGAATCGGATTCATCCGATAGCATGAACGGTGATACTAAGAATCACTGGCTAGAGACTATGGCATGGAGCAGATGTACACACCTTTTTCATTTTCTGAAGTCTGAGTGTTCATTTAATTCTCCCACGTACATTTTCCTCTGTTGTGATTTCATAATGTTGTTTTTTTCTGTACTTTTATGTGCTTTCCGGAAGTGTGACAAAGTGAGCTGTTGCATGTTTGTGAAAAGCTGCACATTGGTATGCAACAAATCAGTCAATAGAGTTACAATGCGTCACTGGTTTACTCAAGGAAGACATTATAACTTATAAAGGTAGAAGCCTCATTCATCAAGAAGGGAGCAGAAATATATTACATACCGAGTCATTACCTGCTCTGACATTTTTATTCTTTTAATTGTAGGGTTCGTGCAATAGAAATCTTAGCTTTATTAAACCAGCACACTTCTATGAAATCATCTACTATGGATTGTGTATGTTTCAGACTTGCTTATAGATATCTATAAGTTGATATATAATAAATTAACCAATATGGTGCACGTCTATGTTGCGCTTAGTATGTGTAAACTAAAATAAGTAAAGTGAACTTGGAATCCGCGCTCCATCTTCAGTTGTATCTACACATCAGTTTCTGTAGCTTTAAATGCTGGATTTTTATATTTTATTATTTTAATTATTATTATCATTCCCTTGGGTTCCGAGTGGAACGTAAGACTTCAACGATACATCCCCACTTTGTTGTATTTGGTGTTGTCATTTTCAGGTGGCTTCACGATTGCCTACAATCTCTCATCTCCTCCTCATCACACGATCTCCTCCATGTCACCCTCGCACTGACGACCCACTCGTCGCTTCCCATCGGGATTCTACTCGAGTGCCTAACACGCATTGTCATTCGATTGCCTTATCAATGCATGCCCAATCCATCTCTATTTTCTCCTACATATTTGTTGAGCAATCGGCTCTTGGTTGGTTTGTTTCTATAGTCTCTCGCTGCTAATCCTTTCCGATCGGTCATCTGATCTTCAGTATGGAGTCAGCGAAATTGGCAGTTGTTGGTACAAGTCTGTAACTTGTTGGAAATCATTTTCGCGACACGCAGTGCAAGTTTCTGACGCGTATAGAAGCACTGACTCACTTGACATTTGTGTTGAAAATCCGAATCTTGTTCTCAATACCACAGAGTGCAGAAGATTTCAAAATTTCAGGTTGATGAAAGCATATCTTGCCTTTCCGATTCTCGCTGGCTGGCTTTGACATCTTCGTCCGTTCCCACTGCCTGTGGTTGAAAGCGTGCTTCCTAGCCGTATAAGTGAAGGAAATGACTATTCAAATCTCTCCCGTTGATGCTGATTGGTGCTGGTTGTTGTCGCTGTTGGTAGTGGTTGGTTGGTTATCTTCATCACCTCCGTCTTCTCTATGTTCACCTGAAGTCCAGTCTTCGTTGCCTGTTTCTTCAGCCAGTTTGTTGGTTTTCGCCTGCAATTCTTGGAGTTTGTGTGACAATAGACATATATCATCTGCGAAATCCAGGTCTTCTAGAGTCTGGATTTTTATATAACAATAATTATAATTTGCCTTATTCGCAAATGGTACTTATGGTACAGTGTGGAACTCTCAGCATTTGGTACCACAGTGCATCTAATTTACTCGACAAGAGCCAAAATAATAACAATAGCAGCTTTCTTGTATTATCAGTGACAATAAAGTCAAAAATGTACAAAAAGTGTAAACTGATGATGATGATGATGATGATAATAATAATAATGTTAGTACACAAAATTATAAGTTATTGAAATAGTATCGCCATAAATTACAAATAAGAGACAATAAAAGAGGTGTGTGTGCTGTGTGGGGGTCAACAGCACTCAGCATCAAAAATAAGATCCGGATTTTCAACTCCAATGTGAAGTCAGTCAGTGCTACTTTAGGGATCAGAGACTTGGCGCGTCATAAACAGCATCTCAAACAAACTCCAGACCTTCATTAACAGTTGTCTTCGCCCAATACTCAAGATGAGATGGCCAGAAAAGATCAGCAACAGAGATCTCTGGGAGCGAACCAACCAGGAACCGATTGTGAAACAAATAGGCAGAAGGAAATGGAGATCGATTGGCCATACTCTGAGGAAACCATCAAGTGACATCACTAGACAAGCCATTGCTCGAGTGGAACCCGAAAGAGAAGCGGTGAGGTGGTTGTCAGTGCAAGGGTGACTTGGAGGAGGTCATGTGAAGAGGAGATGAAAACGTGTAGGCAGACTTGGAGCCAGGTGAAGACTCTAGGAGAGAACCGAACGCAATGGAGACGCACGGCTGAAGCCCTATTAAAGGAAACAATAATAATAATAAAATAGCCAAATATCTTGCTAATGACATAGTAAGTCGTAGGTTTCGCGCTTAACATTATCTCTATCACATAGAGGACGCTGGTCAGATATGATATCGTTGAGTTCCTGTACACTCCATGTTCCCAATTATCCTCCGTCTGCTCTTATGGCTACTTTATCTTATTGTACTAGTTGGTATGTTACAGTTTGAATAGATACACACTGTTTCACTATGTCAGTCTGATAGCGCGAACCGCATCTACACCAATTCTTGTCCAAAGGAATCATTTAACTTATCTACTTTCTCCAGTTGTAAATCACATCATTTTCATTCTATACATTTCCACTTATTTTTTTTTAGATTCTTGCAGCAAATCCTGAATTATATCCAATCTTAGCAGAACAAACACGTCCTATATCTTTATTGTTGGGATTATTATCCCATGAAAATACAGATATCAGTTTATCAGTAATTGATCTACTCCATGAATTACTTGAACCAACTTGTTTAAAAGAAGCTGGTTTGGGTAAAGTGAATACATTCCTAGAAGTTTTATTCTCTGGACAATTAATTCAATCACTTATACAAAATATTGCACGTTTAGATGAGACAAAAAAAGATGAAGCTGATGGTGTACACAAAACACTTGGTGAGTTTAACATTCTTGTTATGTTTTATTATTTGTTAATATGCTAAGTGCATTCTCACTGCATGTTTTCTAAACTGAATTTCCAAAATATGTCATTCAAGTTCCCGACTATAATTTGTACTCATTCTATGTGATGATTCTGTAACGGCAGATGATGAGAAACGTGGTAGCAGACTTTTACTGAGGAAAAACACATCATACTAGTTTGCAGGCATTTAACTGGTCTCAGGATTTCATCATAAGCTGATATCGGTTAGAGAACCATTGGAAAACCTGGGAGTACTGGATAGCTGCTTCATCCTAGTCTGAGACTCTTCACCGGTGCGCACCCACCGGGGTTGGAACCCACGACCTTCCTGTCGCAAGATGAGCTAGTAGACTATTCAGCCAGTAACCAGCCCATGAATTCCAACTTCTTCCAATTAACGATGTAGCGCAACCAATAGCCGATATAATCGACGATTGTTTGTCCTCACACCTGACCTGCTGTACCCCACTGGTCATGACTTCCCACTAGAACCCACGTGAATAGAGTCGCTAGTGAGCATCGTAAATTGGCAGAAGTTGGAGTTCATGAGTCATTGAATCAGGTCCCAGTGGCTTAGTGGCCTTGTAACCAGAAGGTCCTGGGTTTGAACCCTGGTGGGTGTGCACTGATGAGGAGTCCCAAACTAGAAAGAAACAGCTATCCAGTACTCCCAGGTTTTCCAATGGTTCCCTGACCGATGGCAGCTCATGATGAACTCCTGAAACACATATTTATACAATCTTAGCCAAAGTAATCTTCGGCTTGGCCAGCTTTGATCGGTTGGCTATCTACCCAAGGTTAAACAAATTATCCAATGACGTTATTTCATGTCCACAACGTAAATCAAATCCAGATTTGAGTGATAAACACTTCTGCCTCCACAACCCTTGACTTGATACGACGTTGGTGTAAAAAGAGGTAAAGATACACAAAGCATCTTCAAGTGTGAGAAGCATCATGTGTAGTCTGAATCATTTTGAAATGTGTAAAGAAGAGTACAGGAGATTGAATATATCAGATATGTTGATCGCTCCTTCAAACAAATGCAACAAGTAAATATACTCAAGTTTGTTGTAGGGATTTGATTTGTTAGGAAAACATTGAAGACCAGGGAGTACTGGACAGTTGATTCGTCCTAGTTTTGGGACTCTTCATCAGTACTCACCCACCGGGGTTGGAACCCAGAACATTCCACTTACAAGGTGAGCTCATAAGTAATTCAGCCATTGGGACCCAACCGATGCTGGCTAGTGACTGGCTGCAGGACGAAGTTGATTGGAGTTTTAGTGACCAATTTGGTCCACCCGGTCGGGGGTTAGGACAAATACTCGCCGATGACAGTTACTAGTGCCAGCCATGCTAAAATCGCGAATTAGTAGAACTTAGAATTCATGGGCTGGCCGTTGAGTTGGGTCCCGGTGGCTTAATGTTCTACGAGCTTGCCATGTAACCGGAAGGTCCTCGGTTCGAACCCTGGCGGTGAGTGCCTACTGGCAATGAGTCCGAAACTAGGAAGAAACAGCTAGTTGTCCAGTACTCCTAGCTGGTTTTCGATGGTTCTCTAACTGATATCGGTCCGCGACTAAACTTGAAACATAAATAGGTAACTAACCATAAATAAGATTATTATTGATGTAGAATTGAAATACAATCATTTCTGTGTATTTGAATACAATAACAAGTATATAAAACCAACCTTTAATGGTGCTTATTAACACAAAGAAACTTAATAGACCATTTCTCATCCTAATTGTTAGTTACAGTGTTAATACAGAAAAAATCTGATTGGTCGATCATCGGTTTATTTCCTTTTATTTCCTTACATCCTATTTGATGGATCTCACCAGTCACGACTTCATTTGAAAGGCTAGTTACTGACGACTGATTGATCAACGTAAGTACTTATCAACCTATGTATAAGTTTAAGTTACTGTACTCCGAATAAGCTCTATCTTCACTGTGAGGATAGATGTTGTACGTGCGTCGGTGGCATAGCGGTTAGGACGCTCGCCGACCATGCACATGGTCCGGGGTTCGATCCCCGGCCGGTGCACTCCTTCACTTCGCTAAGCCAGAACTAAAAGCTGGTGAAGAGGAAAGGTTGGGCATGAGGCTAGCAACCCCATCCTGTAAAAAAAATAAACACTGCTACAGAAACTTCAAGCCTCTAGCTTGAAGCCCTATGTTCTACTGGGAACGTGAAGGAATAAAAAAGTAGATGTTGTACAGGAAGACATTGTATATGTGAAGAAATTGCTTTGATTACGTAATAATAATAAAGCTTTATTTCAGACAATATGTGAACACAGTACAGAAATTTTCAGCGTATTTAGTTCCAAAATATTTCGTCTCCATGCAGGATCTAGATGTAAAGTAATAATCTGAAGTGTATCACGTGACGTAGTGTTGTTCCATACGAAGAAAGAACCAATTTTGCTCTTATTTTCTTCATTTCCTTCAAGAATTGCACAACGTTTTTATTGAAAGCTAACTAAATATGTGCGTCAGTTCATGTAGTGACCATCTGATATAGTTTCATGAATAAAACAATAAGAAATGCAGAAGAGCTTGAGCATTTTGATGAATGGAAATTCTAGTTGCCCAGCAGGTCACCGTGTAACTCATGTAACTCAATGGGTATGTACTGATGAAGAGTCCCAAACTAGGACGAAACAGCTGTCCAGTACTCGTAGGGGGTTCTCCACTGGTCCTCTAACCGATATCAGTTCATGGTGAAATCCTGAGACTAATCAAATCCCTCCAAGCCAACACTTGAAGATGATTTTGCTTTATTTCACTGTATTTATTTTTGATGTTTTTTTTGTTTTAAAAGGAATTATTGAAAGTTTACTAGAAATTCGTCCAGATATGAATGTTATCATGGCAAATCAAGGTCTGTTTGCTTGGCTACTTCGACGTTTACAAAGACGTCCTATATTTGATAAGAATAAATTATACGTGAGTGAATTACTCTCTATACTTCTTCAAATGGATGAAGCTAATCGTCGTCAACTTGGTGAAGTCGATGGAATTGATATTCTTCTTCAACAATTATCTGTTTATAAACGTCATGATCCTAATAGTCGTGAAGAAATTGAATTAATGCTCAATCTATTCGATTGCCTTTGTAGTTCATTAATGTTAACGGAAAATAAGGATAGATTTTTAAAAGGTGAAGGTATACAACTAATGAATCTAATGCTTCGGTAAGTAGTCATCGTTTTAGTAGTTAATCAATTAGTATTCATTGTTTTCATGGTATTATTGGTTTGTCTTTTATGTTTTGCTACTTTCTTTATACAATGTCTATTCCTTTACGTTCCCAGTGGAACATAGGGCTTCAAGCTTGAAGGCTTGAAGTTTCGGCAGCACAGTGGTGTCTGTCTACTTTTACGGGAAATGGGGTTGCTAGCTAGCCTCATGCCCAACCTTCCCTCTTTACCAGTCTTATTACCGGCTTAGAGAGGTAGAGCAGGAGTGCGTCGGTTGCCAGGGATCGAACCCCGAACCACATGAGGCGTGGTCGGCGAGCATTCTATAGCTGTGCCACGGACACACAAATTTGTTTGGTTGCAGTCAGCAAAAACATAAGAGATGAGAAAGTTATCACTAGTGGTCTAAAACTTCAGAGACAAAAGAGTCACCTTTTGTACAATAGAAGCTATTTGCGCTATTTGAGTATGTATGCTTAAGTGTTAGATTCAACTCTCATTGGAAATGTCACTAAGTAGCGGAGTACACACATGTCTGCTCTCACTTGATAGTACTAATTAAGAGGAAACGCACATTCTAAAATTTAGCTATGATACATCATCAAGCAGACAAATATCGACTAAATTCAGTGTTGATCAACAAAATGATTTTGTTTCAGGACTTCATCATCAACTGACATTGGTTAAACGACCATTGGAAAACCTGGAGGGAGTACTGGACAACTGTTTCGTCAGCCTAGTTTGGGGCTCTTCACCAGTACGCACCCACTGGGGTTCCAACCCAGGACAAATACTCTCCGATAGTATTTGCTAGTGGTCGCGCCATATTATCAATTGGCAGAAGTTGGAATTCACGGACCATTGAATCGGGTCCCAATGGTTTAATGGTCCGCGAGCTCTCCTTGTAACCAGAAGGTCCTGGGTTCGAACCGTGTCGGTGGGTGCGTACTGATGAAGAGTCCCAAACTAGACTGACGAAACAGTTGGCTGTCCAGTACTCGTAAGTGGTTTTCCAATGGTCCTCTAACCGATATCAGTGCATGATGAAGCACTGAAACCAATCAAATCACTGCAAACCAACACCTGAAAATGATTTTGTTTTTTTCACCGCTTCACAATGGAAGAATGAATATATAATATAACTACGTATCATTGTGAGAAACCTGAATATCTTCACTATTCTGCTGGACTTTGGAGGTTTTTTGAAGAATGATACTTCTTCAAGGGTAAACACATAATAAGTCACATATGTAGTAGTGTAACAGGAGAAGACAAGAGATTTGGTAACGAAATGTTTATTGGCAACTTGATATACACATATAGGGAAATTATGTATGCCATATGTGACAATCGTCATCTACTCAGATCTTCCTTGTTGTTTGCTACTTCTTCCCTTCGTATTGTGTTTCTTTGTCTTCTTTCCGTTTCTCCCATGTTTTGCCTCAATACACTAGTTGGTTCATTTACTCTCTTTGACGTCAAGTCTATTTCTCCATTATTTGATATTTTTGAGCCAATGGACGTCTCCTCATATACTACTGATAAATCTAATCAGTAGCACACGTTACAGTAGAATTACCACGATTATATTGAGAAAACAAACACGTTTTTCAATGGAGAAGCATGTATCGCTTCAAGTTGTCTTTCTTTTCTCATTGCTTGCGCTTTTGGAATTTCAGTAGGAGTGATGTTGTTATTTTTATGCGGTGGGGTTACTAGCCTTAAACCCAACTTTCCCTCTTTTCTCGTTCTGTTATTAGGTAGTACACTAGACGAGGTTTAAAAATGCAACGGCCAGGAATTGAATCCGAATCCTATGTGCATGATTAGCGAGCATTCTACCTCATTGAACCACTGACACTTTATTCAAGGCATCGCACTTCGAAGCAATATAAGTTGATGAAATAATCAGAAACTGGATGACAATATGATAAGGTTGGATATGAAATATGGATGGAGGGGAGGGGAAGGAAGTATTAAGTGGAAGTCAATAGTAAAACTGTTCGAAATTGTGAAGGTGATAAAGTGTTAAGAATAAGTAGGTTTGAGTGTCCTGTTTGTCTCATACACCCTAAATTATACGTTACATTTAAATACTGAGTCAGAGGTGTAGCTCTTTGGCTCAAGTACTCAACTTTCAACCAGTGAATACCCGGTTTGTGAACTCCTCTCAATCTATTTTAGCACAGGCAATTAATTGGTTAGTGTTATCAACTCTCACACAGTAAGTGTATAGTCTATGGTCGGTTACATGAGAAATCTGTTCCAGGTAACTAAGTTACAAGACTGAGACGAAATTATTTATTATTATTTAAACGCAGAAGAAAAAAACTTGGTACAATATGGCACCAAGAAAGATGCGCCACACAATAATAATAAAACAACATAGATTAAAAGTAAAAATATAAGTAGAAAACGGATAAAGAACTTCATCTGGAAGGAAAACAATCATGTTTAACTAGTTCAAACAGTATTCGTTAACTATCATCAAGAAGGGAAGAAAGAAGGAAATTGCAACACGTTCGCCATTGATTACGATTCTTGGCCATATCCGATAACGTTTCGAGCCATCGATTCGCGCTATCTCGCGGACCCCAACCAGGGAGTCGTGACACACCAACCGATGCTAATCTAGCACAAATATCCTTCATCCCACGACACCACGTCATGGACTGACCACCCCTCCGCCTTTTCTATCCCGTCCCAGGGCTAGCGAACAGAGACCAGTACGGAAGCTTCTTGGATGACATTTGCAGCACATGTCCAAGCCACCGAAGCTGGTGTTTCCAGATGACAACACTCAATGAATGGTGATCTCCACTGTGTTCAAACACACGCCACCGAAACTCAGAATTACTCATGCGATGATGAGACGAAATTAGTTTACATGTGTTAAAGGCAAACTTTCATTTCTATAACAGTTCATGAATAGTTTTCAATGGTCATGAAATTGGTTGTTCGGAATTCTTAAATTTGGAGCAAGTCTGTCTGTCTGTTTTCAACATAGAAGTTTGCACCGATGTGCAGCAGTTCAAGTCGGCACACTCCATG